>CAKNXH010002423.1:730594-771115 GCA_932178445.1 Andricus quercusramuli
AAAGCTGCGCATGCGCACATTCGAGATGAGGTACTTTAGACACTGGCAAAGGTAACTTTAAACACTGATGTTGGTATCTTCTTGAAATAATTTTACGTTCAACTTGAACAAATGTGTTATTGATTGAAGTTTTGTTTTAGGGTTTCGTGGCCCCCCCGGGAGGGGGGGGGCAAAAAAGCATAAACGCCAACATTTTTTTTCAATAATTTTTTTCAACAAATTTTTTTTTTCAAAATTTTTTTTCAGAAAATTTTTTTTCGAAAATTTTTTTTTCTCAAAAATTTTTTTTTCCAAAATTTTTTTTCTCAAAATTTTTTTTTCCACCAAATTTTTTTTTCAAAAATTTTTTTTCACCCAATTTTTTTGCACCACATTTTTTTTCGAAAATTTTTTTTTTCAAAATTTTTTTTAAACGTTCAAAAAAAAAAATTTTTTGTTCCTTTACTCCACTCTATACAATATCAAATTAGTATTTTTCGTTACCACCTCCTATCAACTTTTTCGGACGGGCGTTGCAAAAAATAGCGTGTGATACACGTGCGCCTAGGTGATTAGTAACTCGTGTAATTGCATCATTCGCCTGCGGTTCGAAGCACTCGTCTATGTTTTCGCACTCGCTTCGCTCGTGCGCTAACCATCGACTCATGCTTCGAGCCTCCGGCTTATGCTGCAATATTCACACTCGCACACAATCACCTATTTTACGCACTTGTATCACAAATAACTATTTCTCGAAAATTTTTTTTTTCGAAAATTTTTTTTCTCAAAAATTTTTTTTTCCAAAATTTTTTTTCTCAAAAATTTTTTTTTCCAAAATTTTTTTTCCACTAAATTTTTTTTTTCAAAATTTTTTTTTCACTCAATTTTTTTGCACAAAATTTTTGTTCAGAAAATTTTTTTTCAAAAATTTTTTTTTTTTCAAATTTTTTTTTAAACATTCAAAAAAAATTTTTTTTTTTGTTTCTTTACTCCACTCTATGCAATATAAAATTAGTATTTTTCGTTACCACCTCCTAACAACTTTTTCGGAAGGGCGTTGCAAAAAATAGCGTGTGATACACGTGCGCCTAGGTGATTAGTAACTCGTGTGATTACATCATTCGCCTGCGGTTCGAAGCACTCGTCTATGTTTTCGCACTCGCTTCGCTCGTGCGCTAACCATCGACTCATGCTTCGAGCCTCCGGCTACTGCTGCAATATTCACACTCGCACACAATCACCTATTTTACGCACTTGTATCACAAATAACTATTTTTGGTCGAAAGTTCAAGTATTCCAGTTAAATATTCATCATTTAAGTTAAAAATTCATCTTTTTGGTTAAAAATAAAACCACTTTATTGAAAGTAAAACTCTTCGGTTAAAAATTCATCTTTTTGATTTGAACTTTATTTATTCCAATTGAAAATTCATCATTCAAATTAAAAATTAATTTTTTCAATTGAAAATTTAACTATCCCATTTTTGGTGGAAAACTGATATTTTTTAGTTCAAAATTCAACTTTTTGGTTGAAAATTCGACTATTTGGTTGAAAATTCATCTATCTGGTTAAAAATGCAATACTTTTACTTGAAAAGTTAGAAATCTGAAGTGGTTTATATTGAATTTAATGTCGTATCAACATTAATTTTGACGAAATATACACTACATTTTAAGTATAAGGAGATAAAATAAAAATTTGTTTGAATTATTGTTCAAATTGATGAACTTTGGAGACAAATTCAAGAAATGTGTAATTATGGTTTTAGTATCATTTAATTAATCGATGGTGCTAATATATTTAAGAATATCTTGTAATATAATTTGCCAAAGCTTTCTAAATTAAACAATTCTATTTGAATCCCTAGAAACTGAAAAAAATGATTATAAACTCGCGAAACTGGATATATATTCCAAATCGATTATTTAAAAAAACTTGAAATATTTGAATGGCTCCGTACTATGGAAAACTATAACTGGAAAAAACCTGGACTTGTCAGGGAATTTTTTTCAAGATTTGAATAGACACCCTGATTGCGTAATACATGGTCAACCCCAAACTGTTTTTAAAAGTGAAACAGTTAGTGATGTCTAGAAAGAATTCCATTGAAATAAGTCATCCCACTTCTTTTATTGAGCACTTGGAATGAAATAAAATGATAATTCGATTCTAATTATATTAATAAAAATTTTATTTTTGCTTTTTTTCAATTTTTGTCTTTTTATTTTTTAACTGTTTCAGTTTTAGTTTGTAAAAGAGGACTTTGCTAGACTAGAGCTTTCAACAAATTACAAATCAAATGTTTGCATTTCAGCTATTGGACTGTGTAGCAATTCCAGTCGCTTTGGCACTTTCCTGTCTAGTACTCGGTGTGAGATACAGAATAGTCCACATAGTTGGTGTTTCAATTTGTCTAATGGGTGTGGGATGTCTCGTTTGGGCAGGAATTGGTGAGGAGAGAGACCCGGCATCAACAGGTAATCCATAGATCTGGATTTGCTGTTCTATTGAAAGCTGCTCTAGTCGATAAATAACGTTTAATCACATTAGATATATATCTAGACCAACATAACAACAAACAACGGTTTTTCCTAAAAAATTGTCCTCATCAAACCCATTCATTCTCAGAAACATGAGATTTAATAATAATAATAAAAATACATTCTTTGAAGAACTTCTCTACTGACTTGTAATTATTTTTCAGTAGAAAAAACGTACATGGCCAGACAAAGCAGAATCTAATTTCGATAGAGTAGAAATTCATATTTTAGAATTATACTACATACTTTTATTTAATATCTCAATTTTTTCTTTGATCTCAAAATGTTTTTTTATTCTCTATTTAGGAAAAAATCAGTTAGTTGGTGACATGCTTTGCTTGGGAGGTGCCATTCTATTTTCGGTTATCACAGTTCTGCAAGAATTGGCTGTCAAAACTGTCGATATCATCGAGTACTTGGGGATGATCGGTTTCTTTGGAACCATTCTTAGTTGTGCTCAAGTGTAAGTAAAACGAAAATGTTTATATAGTTCTTGCATTTTATTATTAGTAAAATTTGAACCATTTTCCTTCTTATAATTAAGGAAAAAATTCAATCCGTAAGAAAACTAATACTTTTGTAAAATTTTAGTGGAGTACTCGAACGATTGCAAATCGAATCCTTTGGCTGGGATAATACTCTGACAGTTACCTATTTGGTTGTATATTCCATCACCCAATTTGTCTTCTATTCACTCGTACCAGTAATTCTATTTGAATCTGGAGCAACGGCCTTGCAACTGGCTTTATTGACTGCAGACTTCTGCAACGTTTTAATTGGAATTCTCATCCATCGATATAAGGTAAACCATATTTGATAGAATAGTAAATTAATAATATTTATTTGATATATTTTCTACTCAATATATGAACAATGCATATCAATTATTTTTACTGTAAACGAGATTTCAAAAGATTTGAAAGATTTCCAGCGATTTAAAAGGATTTCAATAGATTTCAAGGGATTTTAGGATATTTAAAAGGACTGCATAGTATGTCAAAGAATTACAGAATTTTTACGGAATTTGAAGAGATTTCTTAAGGTTTTTATGGATTTCATATGAATTTCAAGAGGTTTTAAAAGATTTGAGGGCATTTTAAATGGTTATTTCAAACGATTCCAAAGGATTACGAGATATTTTACAGATTTTTGACAGAATTACTTTGTAAAATTTCCGAGAGAATCTAAATTTTTTCAAGGTATTTTACAAGATTTTAAGGTACTTCAAGGCATTTTTATCAGATGTCAAGAGATTATACAATATGTTACAAGACTTTTGAGCGGTTTTAAGGAACTCGGAACGATTTCCGCGGATTACATATATTTAAAAAAATTCACGGGATTTTAAAGGGGATTTGAATGGGATGATTTCATTGAATCTCAAAGGATTTTAAGAGATTTCAAAAGATACAAAAGGATTGGAGAGGATTTCAAAACATCTGACTAAATTTCAAAGAATTTCCGAATATTATAAGGTACTTAAAGGGATTTCGATTAATTTCAATAGTCTATAAGATTTAAAGTGATTCAAGAGATTCAGAAAGATTCCCACGGATTTTCAAGATTCCAATGAATTTTGAAGGAATTTCAAATAGGATTATAAGAATTTAATAGGATTATAAGAACTTTTGATGGCATTTTGAAGATTACAACGACTTCAAAAGATTTTACGGAATCTCAAAGATTTTTAAGGGATTTACACAGTTTTCAAAGGATTGTAAAGGATTTCCGAGGAGCTTAACTTTTTGAGGGGATTTCACGAGATTATGTATGATATCCATGAAATTCAAAGGATTTCAAGGAATTTTCACATGATTTAATATATTTTAAGGGATTTCAAGACATTCAGAAAGATCCCCACGGATTTTAAAGATTTTAAAGAATTTTAAAGGAATTGTAAAGGGGTTTTTATGGGGGTTTAGAGATTACAAGGATTTCAAAAGATTTCACAGAATCTCAAGGAATTTGAAGGGATTTTCACAGTTCTTAGAAGGATTTCAAGGGGTTTCCTAGAAGCTTAATCTTTTAAAAGAATTTTACAAGATTATTTACGATATCCATGGAATTTAACAGATTTAAAGGAATTTTCACACGATTTAAAAAGTTGTAAGGAATCTTTAGTAATTCTAATGGCTTTCAAAAGGTTTTAAGTGATTCAAGAGATTCAGAAAGATTCCTACGGATTTTAAAGATTTCTATGTATTTTAAAGAGATTTAACCGATTTTCAAGGATTTTAACCGATTTTTAGAGATTTTAAGGGATTTCCACGAATTTTTAAGGATTATGAGATTTTTTAAATTATAGGGATTTTAAAAGATTTCACGGAATCTCAAACGATTTTACCGTGAAGGCCATTAAGGGTATACCCCTGGTAAATCGTGGTTCAGTGTAAATAATTTCTTATTAATTAGAAATCTTTTATGATAAAGTAACAAAAACACAGATTCTTTATTATGCTTTGTAAACAAATATTATATTTTATACATTTAATTTTTTTCAGTTTCACACTTTGTACTTCCTTTCTTATATGCTCACCATGATGGGCATTTATATTTATGCGATAAAAAGAACACCGATGTCATCTGGCTCACGAAGACAACGTCCGGAACCACCACCTGCCCCAGATTATAGGTACGTTGATGGGAAATAAGAAAATAACTAAAATCTTCATTTTTCATCTATTTACAACTTTAGATTCTATATATTTTTATTCGACAAAAAATATTTATAGACTAAATTTTCAAAAATAATCAATAATTGCAAGATTTTCTCAGTCTACTTTAGTCATGATTTTCATCATTCTCGCCTAACGTAATTTCTCTTCATGAATAGAGTTCTAACATTTTTGAGAATAACATTGAGAAGTAAAAGAATTCAAAGAATAAGACCTTGAATTCTCTATAATTGGGGTTAATTATATTTTATATATTATAATATATTTCCAGATTTCAGAATTCTCGAGAATACTATAATTCTAATTTTTTGAACTCAGTTCTGAAATTTGCATAACCTCAGTTGTTCTTTCTATGTTTTAACAACAGATCTCGATTAAGTGACTATAATTAAAATAATTACCAATACTTGAATACCAATAAAATATTGAATGATTCAATCATCCTCGAATTTTAATTTGACCCTAGAGTAATTTTTCATCTTTGAACGTTAAAAATGACTGGGGTTTTTTGTTGTTGACATTAATCACATTTTCCATCTTTGAAAAATCCAATCACTTTGAATGTCACTAATTGATATATGATATAATTTGTATTAAAAATATTTATCATATTCAAAATTGAAATAATTTCACTTTAAAATTATATTTTTTAATGCGCAATTCTAAAACAGTTTAATTTTTGAGGCCTTGAATCTAAAGTTTTTTTTCTCTTCAAAAGCTTAAATTTGAATATGTATGTTGAAATTGCTTATTTTTTAGAGTTTTTTAATTTCAAATTTCGCAATGTTGTAGTTTCAAATTTGAATATTATAAATTTGAAGACAATTTCACTACATCTTTCAAAATTGTGAAATTTCATATTTAATGCCTGAATAGTCAGCTTTATATTTAATAATTGTAGATTTGAATATTGTATATTGTTTGGTTTCAATATTAAATGTATAATTTTTTTTTATTCTTCGAATTCGTAGAATGTCAAATTGAAACATGTAT
The DNA here is from genome assembly GCA_932178445.1 of Andricus quercusramuli. Lineage (NCBI taxonomy): Eukaryota > Metazoa > Arthropoda > Insecta > Hymenoptera > Cynipidae > Andricus > Andricus quercusramuli. Next base: position 736,783 of record CAKNXH010002423.1, read on the forward strand.
CAGATTTTCAGTTTAAAGTATTTGTAATTAAATGCCTCTAGAATGAAATTGAAACAATGAAAATTAAGAAATTAATGTGAAATTCAAGTCTTAAATATGAAAAGATTTTAGAACCAGGGATTAAAAATTAAATCATTTTTTATTTGAAAATTTTCTAAAATATTGAACATTTAAAACTAAACTTGAAAAATATAGTTTCGAATTGTAAGGCTTGAAATTGTGCAATTTCTATCTAGAAATTTTCCAATGTTCTGGTTAAGGATTTAAAAAAATAAACTATTTGAGATAGAAAAATATTTTAAGGGCTGATTTTCGAAATGAATTCTTTAAACGAATTGTTAAAAATTGAAAGATCAAAAAACTAAAAAATTGCGTTGTCTAAAATCAAAATAGATAAAAATAGAACTATCTGCAATTGATACCTCAGCAACTGCATAGTTTCTTTCATTTTGTATGGTTACAATTTCAGAGTTCCTAATTTTTTATTTATCCCTTTCATAAGTTTTAATTTTTCAGTTAAAATTGAAATAGTTGAATTCAAACAATTTTAATCAACAATTTGCAAATTTTTAATTCCTAAATGATTTCAATTTACTTGAAATTATTTGAAATTTTTAAAGTGGCTGAGTATAACAAAGTTTTAATATCACAATTTTTGACCATTAGAATTTTTTTCAGTTTTAAATGAAGTTCGGATTCGTTTAATTTTCAACGTTTCCTAGTAAAAGTATTGTCATTTAAAATTGCTTCATTTTGAAAGTTTTTTCAGAATAATTTAATTTTGAAGGTTTATAATTGAACAATTTTCCATTTGGAATTGGGAAAATGGCGGTAAATTTACTTTTTGACCTTACAAAATACTTGTCTAATCAATTTTAATATTAAATTATAGTTTTCTTTTGTAATAACAATGTGAAATTCTAGAATTTCAGCAGTTTTGTCTTTGAAACATACAATTTAGTTATAAATTGTCAAATTTTAGTCGCCTCGAATTAAAAATTATTTAGATTCAAATATTTTAAATATTGTATTATTCAATGTTGAACGCTCTAATTAGAAATTATACAATTTCAACTCCTTTCTAATGATTAAAAAATTTCCGATTTCAAAAAATTTTCATTGCAAATGATTCAGTTTTAAACGTTTTTATCGAGAAATTATACAATTTTAATTTCTTTTCATAATATTCAGAATATTGCCCTTTTTTCAAAATTTAACCTAATCTGAAAATGTGTTTAATACAAAACGTTTCCAATTCAAAATCTCTAAATGTATATATTTTTAATTTTAAGCGTTTTCAATTCGAAATCATTCATTATTGTTTGAAAAAATCTTAATATTTAAAAATTTGTTCATTAATGTATTTTTAAATAGTTTATATTTTTAATAAGGAAGTCAATTCTTAATTAAAATAAAACCCCAGTGAGGTGAACGCTTGTGAAACGCGTGTGTATTTACTGCTAGTGTATAATATTCTGCATGAACACTTAACAAAAATTCTCATAAATTGATATCGATTAACTTTGCATTCTTACAGGCCTTGGACTCGCCACACTATTGACACTATTAGACAATTTTTTAGCGGTGACATTATTTTCCTACTACTATTCCGAAAAAAATGACACTAAAGTGACTCACAATTGTCCGCTAATGCCATTATTTCATTACATTTCCTTGAAACAGTTCAATTGAACCAAAAAAAGAGGAATTTCCAACGAAATAGTTGAATCCTCATCCAAAACAAGTCAATTTTTAACCAAAAAGCTGCATTTTTAATGCAAAAATGAGCTTCCTACAGAAGAGTTGAATTTTCAATGAAAAATTTAATTTTCAATCGAAACCCATTAATTTTCTAATCACACGATACACTTTTCAACCAAGAAGATTTGTTTTCTACGAAAATAAATGAATAAATAAATATAAAAAGTCTTAAGCCAAAGAAATGAACTTTTAATGAAGTAGTTCAGCTTTCAACCAAAACTATAATAGTTAATATTTCAACAAAAAATAATTTCAAATGAAAATAAAAAACAGTTGGATTTAAACAACAAACCAAACAGTTGCATTTTTGACCAAAAAATTTATTTTATATACCAAAAAAGAAGAATTTTCAACTAAATAGCAATGAATGTGACGTTCGTCCGAATTTTATTATATTAATTTTTAGATTATGTATTTTCCGTTTCTAAACATTGTTAACCCAATATTTGAAGTTTTAAACTAAAAAAGGTACATTGAAAAAAATTATAATAAAAAAAACTGCTTCATTTTGTACCAAATAGTTGAATGAACCAAATAGTTTGAGTTCTCAAGACAAAAAGGCTAATTTTTTATAAAACAGATGAATTCTCAAACAGAGAATATGGATTTTCAACAAAAATGTTAATTTTCAATAAAATAGTTAAATTTTCAGTTAAAAACATTAATTTTCCACCAAAAAGAACGAAATTTTAACCAAAATTATGAAACTGCGACCAAAGAAATGAACTTTCAATAAATTAGTTCATCTTGTAACCAAGGAGATGAATTTTGCAACTTGAAAAGATGAATTTTCAACCTAGAAAAATGTATTTTCAACAAAAACTGTAATAGTTAATATTTCAAGAAAAAAATGTATTGATTAAAAGTAAAAAACCAGTTGGCTTTTAGCAACAAAAACGAATTTGCAATAAAATACTTGAATTCTTAACTAAAACAGATTAATCTTCAACCAATTTTATTTTTGACAAAAAAATGACTTTGCATACCAAAAACGACGAATTTTCAACAAAATACATCAATTTTCAACCAAATAGTTAAATTTTCTAACAAATTGTGGAATTCTTGCCTCAGAAATACGAAGTTTTTACAAAACAGTCGAATTTTCAATGAAAAAGTTCATTTTCAGTCGACGTGAGAATTTTTTAACCAGCCAGTTTTATTTTTAATAAAAAATGCGATATTTTCACAGAAAGAGATGAATTTATAAACTGTCAAGCTTAATGTTCAATAAAATAGTTGAATTTTCAAACCGAACCAAAAATTTGTTAGTCAAAGAAGAAGAAAATTATGATCAAATTGTTTAATTTTCAAGCCAAAAAGACGAATGATTAATAAAACAGTTGAGTTGTTAACCAAGAAGTGTGACTTGTTTACAAAATTGTAGAATTTTTAACAAATATTTCAATTTTGCAGCGAATAATCACATTTTTTACTGAAAAAAAAGAATTCTCAACCAAAAATTTGATAGTAGACTTTTCAGCCGAAAAGAATGAACTTTCAAGGAAATAATAGTCAGACTTTCTTACTGGGTTCTATTATTTCAATTCGAATTTAAATGAAAAACGAGAAAAAGAGAGAAAATGGGAGAAAATGGGAAATGACTGTGAAGCCTGCGATAAATAAATGTGAATTTTGATCATTTATATACTAAAGATTACAATTTTAAATAAACATTGAAGTTCGGTTTTAATACTTTAAAATGTTTGGTTAGAAAACTAGAAATTTCCCTCAACAAAATTTAATTTTCCTTTCCACTTTTTTTGATTTTGGGCTACACACAAGATTTATACTTGAAAAATTGTATGACTCTATTTCGTCACTATTTTTTAAAATTTGTAATACTATTTACACTATTCTTGACCTCTGAAGTGAGTCCGAGGCCTGCAGTCTTTTAATAACATTATTCATTTGTATTTTTAATAAAATAATACAAATGAAGGGTAGAAATGCAAAAGGAGTCAAGCGCCATTTTTCACTTTTTTCAGGAGAGACTAAAAACATGTTGTAAATTCAGCGGGACCATTTAACAAAAAAATAAGAAAGTACTTTCGAGATACTTTCATGCTCTATCGAACTAAAAAAAGTTTGCTCACAAAAAGCTATCCGGTTTCGAGAAATTGAATGAAATAGGTCACGTTTCAAGGTTAGATTTTGGGTCCGTATCGACTTTTAACATCTTTCAACATTAATTGTGGAGTCAATTTGCAGTTTAAGAAAAAACTTAAAATTTGAATTCTAGCTATTGAATGGACGAATTGATTTCCAAAAAGTTTGTTTGAAAAAAATCATGCACTTTCGCGAAATTTGAAAATCCAATTATGACTTCGAAATGGTGTAAAACTGACATTTCAACTTCAAAATAATGACGATAGCAGTAATAATTTAGCATATTTCCAAAAAATGAGGAATGAGGCTATTCAGTGCTGAACGGAAGGGACCCAATAGTAATTAAAAATAATTAGCCAGTGTCGAGAAAAATGAAATTTGATTTTTTACTTTGTGGTTAGAAAAGCTTTTCGGACTGTGAATACAAGAACACAAATCTTAAAGAATGATCCCCCAAAAAAATCCTTTGGCAGGCATGTGTAATAGAATTTATCTGATTTTTTGAGCTAATAAACCCGATTTCGAAAATTTGGCGCTCGACTCCTTTTGCATTTCTACCCTTCAAATGACTTTAAGATGGCAAGATCTGAGTATCTAACAATGATTTAAAGTGATATTATTTTAAGACACATGTCGCATGACACCTGCGAGGTGGAGATGGCCACCAGTTCAGGAATGTCAGGAATGAGTGGAACTCTCGACATGCGAGCATCGACTTTGGGCAGTGAAAGAGAAATTATGGATGCTAGCAGTTTGCCACTGAGTATCAGCTCTGATACTGCATTTACATCATTTTATGGGAGCCAAACCAATCTGAAAGTCCCATCGAGATCTGGAAAAACACCTTCAAATTCCAATCTCGACAATGAGAATGTCATAATGCGCTCGTCTTGATGATGAAGCCCTTGAAACCAATAATAATTCACGGTAAGAATTCGTGTCAGTAATACAAAAAAAGTATTTCATTGGTGGATATCAAAATACTCAATAGATCAATAAACTCTTTGGATTGCAATTTAATTTCCAAAATCCGAGTATTCTTTAATATTTTGAAAATTAAATATTAACCCTTTTGCTGAAAAGGGGGGTCTGTGAGACCCAGATGAAATTTACTTCGTTGGTTACTCGGAAAATAGAAACGGGTCCAACATTTATCAAAATACATGCCAAGTATGCCAAATACAATTTTTTAGGGTGGGGATAGAGCTTGGGCCCGTTTCTATTTTCCGAGTAACCAACGGAGTAAAATCCGTCTGGGTCTCACAGACCCCCCCTTTTCAGCGAAAGGGTTAATTAGCAAACAGTTTTAAAATACAAATCTGATTTTAAAGACTCGAAAAATTTAAGCTAAATTCACCAATGAAGACAGTAAAAAGAAGACACGTTAAATCAATCGATAATAATGCTAAGCTTATTTCATCGACACCTTTTCTGTTTTCGAGATTATATCTAAAAAAAAAATTTAATTGGATTTAGGCCTACTCGCACACCTCGGAAGACTGAACTTCATATATTAATTACACATTCATTCGATTTTGTAAAATTAACAATACAAATATTTCTTTATTCACATACTGCATACACATGTAAGACTTTTCTCGCCCATCGGCGGCATTCTAAAATCTAAGAATAAAATTAGTAAGATGAATAAATGTAAAACCATTCTTACCTCCAAAACTATGATAGCTTTTGGAGGAAGAATCGATTATTTAGACCAGTGTAGATAATAAAAGTAGGGAAGATCACCCTACAATAGATAATGAACCTACAGTTGTAGATAATCATTCATTTGAAATACTAATGCATGTAAAATAATTAATTTAATTTGATGAATAGTTAGGACACTGTATATGTTAAGAAATTAAAATTAGAAATCATTATTTTTAGTATATTTGTGATTTTAATTATTGATTATCTACTGTAGGGTGGTCCCTCCTATATGGTACTAACAAAGAAAATTATGATTGTAAGACAATTGTAATTCAGTCCCTAAATCAAAACAATTATTGGTATCATTTTATTAATTGATATCTTTCCATTAATAAAAATATTTTTCTTGATTATTGCTTTTCTAAAAAAATGCGCTTTAATTCTTAATTAAAAAATTGTCTTATGAATTGTGTGAATTTTACATCTACCCTGATTTAAATAGTCGAGAATAGCTGTCAAGTATCCACTTGTAGAAGCCAAAACATTGGCCTGTATTCTGAATAATATTAGTTAGGATGGGACGACTGAAAAATCCTAAAAAATAAAATTCCCGACACTCAAAAATTCCCGAGAAGAAAGTATTCGAAATAGAAAATTACCAAATTACCAAATCCCCGAATCTAAACGATTAAAAAATTGTTAAATAATAAAATTGTGAATTTTCTGCAATTTTAAATTGTCGGAAATTTTTTAATTTCGGGAACCTTACAGTATAGGGAATTTTATTTTTTGGGATTATTCACTTGTTACGTAAGATTCGTCAAACTTATCGTTTATACGAGTATTAATACATTAAGGCGAAAGTGTGCCAAATTTTAATCTCTCCAAGAAACTATATGCTTAAGCTGATTCAAAATAAGCTTAATTCAACAAGAAAAAAAACCACTTTGGGGAATTTGATTGTGAAAACACAGTATTATCTACTAATTTTATTGAAATATTTCAAAATATATTCTTATTCTACTTTAACGGAAATTCGAAACCTAGCTAGATTAATAATAAGATGAGAGAATAAGATTTTAGTTTGTTAATAATTAATTCCTTGTACCTGATTCTGAGAATATGGTCCAACCAAAGGAAACTTCTTTCGTTCAAAAAATGATTGTATTCCATTTATTTTTCTAGCTCGATATTTTTTAAGTAGTTAATTATTAAGAAGTATCTGACCAACGGGATTAATATTTAGTTAAGAAATTCTATTTTGGTGGAATTTTAGCTTTAAGAAATAATTTTTAGCATATACATTACATAGCTTAAGCTTTATATTAATTTATTATTTAGTGTAGGAAGTCTGATCGTACAGTTTCTAAAGAAAAAGTGTAACCCTATTTAGAATAATTTCGTAAACATTTTGACTTGCTGCTTTTATAGCATTTTTTGTCTAGTATCTTAGGATGGCATATTAAATAAAATCCTACTGCTCAAAGTGGTTTGTGATGACTATATCCTGCGCACTGTTATAGCTTTATTTTAAGGATTTTGTGAAATTTTTTCTGAAAATAAATGAGACAATGTGAAGAAAAGAGGAATTTATATTCTGTCTCATCATTGAACGAGGTTTAATTACATTTTTGTCGTATGTTACATTCTCGCATTTTCGACGTTGATGAACATTATTTCATTATTCGTACTCAGTACTTCGAAAGAATTTCTGAGAATAGTGTAAGATAAAGAAATAGTGTAACTATCGATTTAAAAATATAGTTTTTAATCAATTTTTAGTTAAGCGATGAACAAATAGGTCCCTGTATTTTAATAGTATGCCACAAAGTGGTATGATCTCTAATATAATATAAAAAATGTTCCACAGATTATAATTAAAAATCAAATTAAAAAAAATTAAATCTACTCATTGAAATGTACAACTTATAAATTATTTTATGTCTTAAATAAAAGCATAATAATAAATAAAAATTACTAAATCTTTATCACAAACTGATAACACAGTTTATAGAAAAATAAAGAAAATCTCTAATCTTTGGTACGTAAATCAAGTTCTTGCAAACTTAAAAAAATTAACCTGAAACACTTAAAATACTTGCGAAGTAATAATGAATTTTGAATAAAAATATTTACATCAGAGTCCTTAAGAGGAGTGAGAGAGAAAATTGCGAGTTTCCTGAAAACATTTATTATTCTATTCACTAAATACTCTGGTTTCAGGTGTTTTATGATTGGTGATTGGTGAATTGAAAATTTCATTTGATAATGCTATTATTCTATACAAGATTTTACGGGCTTAGTAAAAAACAAGGCAACAATTTAAAAACTTATCAGCAATTGAAACGATTTCAGTGACTATGTTTCTTATTCAATAAGTTTAAAAAATATATTTCATTTGCTACTTTCATTTCTATTCAAAACTACGGTTTCAAGTTCATGAATTTGTTAATTAATAAATAAATACTAGTTTTCCTAACTTAAACGTTTTTGATTTCAATGAAAAATAAGTTAATTTATAATTAAACTAAATTAAAATGCTTGCCTTGTCCTTTTGTGAAATTTTTTTACGATCGTGTGCTTGTGTGCGTGAGTATACAAGACGTTTAAAATTTTTCACCTTTTATAACAAGTATGTAGTTAACTAGAAAAAATACATCATATGCAAGTAGACACTTATATGTATTTTACAATCATCGTCTTTTTTCGTTTTTATATTTATGGTGCTCGGCAGTATAGATCACTTCGTGTAGTGAATATATTATGAATCTCAACACACAAGTCCTTCCAATCACTTTCATTCTTTAAAAAAACTGTCGAGTTCATTAAAAATTAACAAGGTTGATAAATAATATTTATCTGAAAACTGAGATTCTTAGACATAATATGAGAAGCTTGAGCTTTACAGTTCTTTATCACAAGAAGATGATTATAAATCATTCATCTTTTCCTTTCCTTGTTGGATTCTATTTTAAATATATTTTTATTTTAGTGTGATATAATATTACTGTTATAGAATCTGGTAACATTTTTATTGCTCTTACTATAAACCATTTTTTCAATTTTATTTCTTGAATTCACTGAGTTTGAGTTGATTTTGATTACTTTTTAACTTTGATCTTTTCAAAATTTATAAAATTAAATAATTAAACAATTAAATAGGACTCGAAATGAAATTGTAATTAAATAATTTATAGAGGATTAAAAATTGTAATTATTTGAAAATTGTGTTCTCTACCTTACTTATTTTTTTTACTACTGTACAAGTAAATTTATACCCACACTTTCAGTTCATTCATTCCTTCCAAGGTACGAATTCTGATAAGTCTCGATTGTAGTTTCTAGTAACTAATACAATAAAATTTTAGTAAATCAAACTCCTTACTTAACTTAGGAAACCCTGTTTCTGACTGAATTATAGCAGTCAATTTTTCTACTAATTTGCGTCAAATAATTTTCTGCCAACTCGTAATCATACCTTAGATTAAGAATACTTTCGCATCACATAAGAGTAATAAATATTAATTAATACCTTAATAAATTAGTATTTTAATAAGAAGGTGGCCGCTGAAGCAGGACATCAGGAATTTATTGAGACAGGGAAAAACCGAAAAATGACAGTGAATTTATTTTTTGACTGGAAACTTTACAATTTTTGGAAGAATGTGAAAAAAAATGTGTCCAATCACTTTACATAATCACAAATTTTATATCATGTTATATAATACAATTTAAAATAATTTTGATTCCAACTTTTTTTCAAATATAAAGTTCAAAATTTTCTATTTTGGGTTTTTTTTAAGGGTACATTTTCAATGTAATGAGTTTAAAAATGCAGTTCTAAGGACTTCAACCATTGAAAATTAAAAGCGTTTGAAATTGAATGTTTTCTCAAAAACTGTTTTGAGTTGATCAACTGTGAATATAAATTAATTAATGATTTTTGAAAAATAACTGTAGTTTGATTATTAAAAGTTGAACAATAATTCATATTACAAGAAGATTCTGAATCTGATCAAAATTAAACAATTTACGGAACTTTAACAATGCTTCAATTCGAAAGCCTTATTAGTTTAAAAAAATGTAAACGTCCGATTGAAACTCTATAAACTATTTACAATTGTTGAATTATTTTGATTCGTTATTGTTAAAATTTTAGAGAGCTAAATGTAAACTTTAAGCGTCACAGGTTTTAATTTTTCCATTTTTGAACATTTTTATTTTTGAATAAACTTTTTAATTCTAATCTATAAATAACAGTTGCACAATTATTCATGTAGAACAAATTCGAATGAGTTTAATAAATATTTAGAAGTTTTGAAAAAATTAAAACTTAATAAAAAACTTGAAAAGATTTCAAACAATTTTAAGGACAGTATAGATTTTTGAAGATTTTAAGATAAAATTTTGAAGCTTTTTAAGGTCATGTGATAGTATGTTACGGGACCAGATAGATGTTTTATATTTGGCGGGTTTATAATTTGAAAAATGTGAATATTGTATTGAAATTTCGGGAAATGGTTCAGAATATATAACGGCACGTTTTGGCCCATTCGAGTTTTTATTTTGTTTAAATAGTGAAATTTTAATAATTTTTAATTTGGAGTGTGACTTAGAACAGGGCTTTAGTGCTCCAAATAACATTGAAATTATTAAAATTTCATTATTTAAACAAGAAAAACACTTTAATTTAATTTAATTTAAATTTAATTTTAAAATTTGAACTATTTCCAAAAATTCTCAGCAGAATATAATCATGTTTCTTATTATAAAGCCAAGGAAAATAAAAATTTGTCTCAAGATTTCTCGGAAAATTTTTATGATTTTTTGTGTTGAAAAATAAATTTTAACAGAATATTTAAAAAGATTTCGAAACAAAAATAAATTTTTATGATTAAATAACAATTGAACATTCATTATATTATCAACTTAGAAAAAATTCCAGTAAGTTTAAGAGATCTTCAGAAATTTTGAAAAGCTTAAAAATAATTTAAAAGATTTCGAAACATTTGAAACAAAATGTAGATTTATGAAGATTTTGAACAAAAAATGTATCTTTTTAAGAATTTTGAAAGGTTTCAAAATAATAGAAAAATTTGATTAAGACTCTTAGGAAGATGGAAAATGTTTTTCATTTTGAAAAATTGATTTTAAGAGAGCATTTAAAAAGATTTCGAAAATTGTAAAAAAATAATCTGGAAGATTATACGGCACTTTTTCAAATTTCGCAGGATTTATTCAAAGTTTCAGGAAGATTTCGAATCATTTAAAAATATATTTTTAAGTTTAGATAATAAAAAATGTTTTGAAGATTCCTGGCAAAATTTAAACTTAATTTTTTATTTAGGAAAAAATAATTTTGGATGTAAGGGTAACAATTGAAAAATGATTAATTTTCAGCTTTTTAAAATAAAAAATAATCTAACTTCTAATTTAAAAACTGTTCATTTTTAACTTAAAATTATTTCAAATTATATAATTTTGAAAATTTAAAAATTTGCTGATTCATTTTTCAATTTAGAGCATTGCAAATTATAGCTTGGATTTATATTTCTTGAATCTTTGAACTGTATAACTTATAAAGGTTAAAAAAATGTATTCTGCATATAACGACATTTAATTTAAAATTGTTCGATTAAAATGTATTAAAAGCTACAATTTTATACGCGTAACTTATTGAGCGTTTGAATAAAAATTTGTTAAGCTTTAATTTTAAAAGTTTAAAATTAACTATGTTTTAAATGAACTAGGAAAAACTGAGAAATGGCTATGATTTTTTGCTTTATCAAAGCGGCCACCCTTAATAAATAAATAAATAAATAAAAGCGAAATTCGCAAATAAATAATAATTGGCACTTAAACAAAGTTAGCAGGCATAAAAAATGATCATCCCTGTTTGTCGTAATAAGAAATCTAAGCGTATAAATTATTATCGAAGCAGTCTTGAATCATAGTGGCATATAATATGATGAGAAACATCTACGTGCGAGCGTAATATTTTATCTCTATCGTCAGTTCACAGTTAGTTTCGATTTTTATTTCGATTTAAAATCTGATTAACGGCAATACTAGGCTAGATGAGTGTCTTACGTAAAAGATTCTTTACAAAATCTTACATTGCACCGAATTCGCCTTCCAGGGTAAGTCGCTAATTTTCAAGTGTTGATCTAACTTTAAGTTGCATAAAAAAATATTAAGATTTTTTAAAACAACTAACAACTACAACTATTAGTGTGATGAGTGGTCCGAAGTTCCATATTTTTCTCAAACCTTTTAAAATATTTTGTTCTTCTAATGATTTCTGTTTTCATTTCTATTATTATCTATTTTTGTTTGCTTTTCAACTCTACAATCAAAAAAACTAGTATAAAAAATAAAAAAATGGCAGGAAATTTGAGGGTGGTCTAGGGAGGCCTGAAACTTAAATCCGGTTCTAGTTACAATTACATAAAAGAGGCCATCCATAAATTACGTAACACATTTTTTCCCAATTTTTTACTTCTCCCACATGTAACAAGTCCAAAATGGTTTGGACTCCCCACTACCCTGGTTCATGTTACGTAATTTTTTCAAATATTTTCAGTCATGTGTTATTAAATACAATTTATTTACTTGCTACCCGAAATACTTGAATTACCATTCCTTTTTTTAAATAACGAAACATATGTTACATGTGTACAAAATTATAAGAATTTCTAACAAATAAATCAAAGGCGTTATTTTTCTGTTCACAAAGGGAGAGTTTTCAATTGCAAATCTATAAAATTGAATGAATTTCAATCACTTTTTTTTTTTAATTGGACTGTTTCAATGAAAACATTCAAAATTGCATCATTTTGTATAATATACATTAAATATTGAAGATTCTTCAAATTGTATATCTTAAAAATTTAAGTACATATTAAAAAAATTGCATCATTTTAAACTATAAACATCCCAAATTAATGAATTTTCAATACTGAATCTTAAAAACTGAAGATTTTTTAATTGCAAATGTATAAGATTGAATAAATTTTAATTTCAAAATCGCAAATCTTAAAAATTAAAGAATTATCCATTTTAAATCTTCGAAATTAAACTAAGTATGTTTAAAAAAAGTTCAAAATTACATCATTCTAAACTCCAAATATTCCAAATTAATAAATCTTCAATGGTGAATCTTAAAAATTGGAGAATTTTCAATTGTAACTCTTTAAAGTGGTAGAACTTTTTATTTTAAATCTTTAAAAATGAAAAGTTTTTAATTTTGAACTTTTACAATTAAAAATAATGCAAGTTTCCAGTTTTTAAGTTTAAAATTCTGTAATTTTGATAATTTACATTTAAAATTTCTTCAATTTAGAAGACTTAGAATTGAAAAGTCTTGAATGTCGATCTTCCAAATCATCAAAATTTAAGAATTTTTAATTATACATCTTTAAAATTAAAGAATCTGGAATTGTAACTATGAAAAATGGAAGAATTTTTTACTGTAAATTTTCAAAATTGAACCGAATATTAAAAAAAAACACATTCAAAATTACATAACTTTAAAATATAAATCTTAAAAAAGGAATAATTTTCAATTCAATATTTTCGAATTTAAAGAATTTTTAATTGTAACTTTTCAAAATGGTAGAATTTTAAATTGTAAATATTATAAATTAAAGAGTTTTTAATTTTAAAAATTTCTAGCGAAAGAGTCTGTAATTTTGACGTTGAACATTTGAAATTCCTTCAATCTGGTAGATTCCGAATTAAAAACATGTCTTTTAATCTTTAAGATGAACAAAAATTTAAGAATTTTGATTTATACAAGTTTAAAATGAAGAGTTTTTAATTTTGAAAATTTCCAATCAAAATTGAAGCATGTCTAAAGATTAAAAATGCTGTAATTTTGATAATTCATTTCGAAATTTCTTCAATTTGGAAGATTAGGAATTGCGAAATTTAACGTTTGATCTTAAAAATCATTCAAATTCAAGAACCTTTATTCATATATCCTTAAAACTAAAGAGTTTTGAATACTAAATCTTCAAAATTGAACTATTAAACAAAGAGCATTCAAAATCGCATCATCTTAGTTATATAAATTTATTTATTTAAATTCAAACATTTATTTAAATTTATTTATTTCTTTGTTTCTAATTCCTGCCAGGATAAAAGGTTAGATTTCAATAAAAGTGATCTGCATATAGATTACTGAAAGCCGTTTAAAATGAAAATAAAAATTCTATGACTTATATTTGATAGTACTTAAAGAACGATTGGGATCAGAATGAAAGCTAATTAAAACGTAATAATACGAGATTTTAATATTTTCTCAACTTTTTTTATCAAATTACTTAACTTTAATATTTTAACAATAATCTAGAAGATTGAAATTCTTTACTAAAGGCATTAGATGAAATCAAAGAATATTGACCATCCCAAAACTCTTCTTGTATATAAAAAATACTCTGTTTTTATGTGTATTTTACTACAGAATTATAAAAAAATCAAAATACTAATTTAGTCATACCGATATTGACGTCTTTATAACGTTATTACAATTTTTTATTGTAATTACTGAACTTCAACGTTATACTATAATTTTGGATACATGGATTTCTATAGGGCTGATTCGTTAAAAATATTACGTAACAGTATAAATTTACCCCCCCCCCCTTAATAATATCGTAAAATTTTCCGACCCCCCCCCCCCCCCCCAAAAAAAAAAAGAAGATGTTACGTAACTTATCGATGGCCCCTGAGAAAAATTGTTCTTATTATTATGACCACTTTCGCACACACTTTATAATCTATACTTCTACAACTTTATCAGAGAATCAGCGACGAACCCTTGGCTTTTCGAAAATAGAGTCTAATTAGAGTCTAAATAAATTCTAATCAGAGTCTATACACAGTAGGTACTCAAACTTGATTTTTTCAGACCGTAACTTTGTTATCAACATATTCATCATCATCATCTGCAAATTTGAAACCATCTTCTCCCTCACCAATAAGATCATAGAAGGAATCTCGAGAAGTTTCTTTCATATCAACTTCAACCCCATAATCAGGACTTTGGATTTCCTTCTCACTCACACTTTCTTTTTTGCTGTCTTTTGACCTGTGAACTTTGACTGGAGATTCCTGACGATTCCTTGAAAACTCGGTCATGGGAATATCACCTAAAACGCCTGCACTGTTTTTTTCGCTAACTAGGTTCAACTCGACGATGTCTCTGTAATCGAGAGGGACGTTCAGAGCTCTCGGTTTGGGTGGGGAACGTTCATGAACTTTGACCTCGCACTCATCTCGATCCAGATCTGGACTGTGCTGCTCTTTTGCGGCTCTTCGAGTCCTGGGGGTGTCCAGGTTATTTTTCCTCTGACCCCGACCGAGCTGGAAAAAAATTTAAAGTTTAACAATAAATTGATCGTTAATTATTTTTTATAATTTTAACTGCTTAGCAAGAACGAACTATAAACAAATTAATTTATTACTCCTATTTTTTGAACATAGATCCTAATGCTTATTTTCTGCGGAATCATTTTTCTTCATCTTAAGAATAATATCTTAACACAATAGACTGCTCTAGCACAACAATTCTCATTTTTATAAACAATTGTTGTAAACGAACTTACTTATTTCGCATTTTGAACATAGAATTCTTTTTGTTTCAAGATAAGTATCTTGGCACATGAGATTGCCAATAAAAAACATTTTTCATTGAAGATGTAGTTATTTCACATTTTTGAATATATACATTTTTTCCGCGGCTGACTTCTTGTCAATTCAAGAATAATATTATCACACTTCTAAACGACGGAATAGTATTTCTACGAAAAGAATAAATGATTTCGCCGAAAGTAAAAAAAGGTCAGAACAGTGCATTTTTTAATAAGAATGATTCAGAATAATGATATTGGTAAGGCTGAATGAGAATTTATTGCATTACGATATTATTTTTTAAATGAAGAGAGATAATTCACCAGAAGAAATTCTATGTTAAAAAATGCAAAATAAGTGAGTTTGTTTATGAAAATAAAAATTATTATGGATAATTCACCAGAAAAAATTCTATGTAAAAAAATGCAAAATAAGTGAATTTTTTTATGAAAATAAAAATTGTTATGGAATCAAATGAAATACTGTATCAAGAAATTATTCTTGATATGGAGAGAAATTATACTGCAGAAAATGAATATTATGATGCATGTTCCAAAATTTGAAATGAATCAAGTTATTTATAACAATTTTTTCAAAGAATGGCAATTATTATATGACAATTCACTGAAAAAATACAATTCATGAGACGAACAGAAATAATTCAGCAAAAAAATCTTGTTGAAATATACCAAATTAGTGAATTTGTTTATAAAAATTGTTTGTAACGATGAGAATTTTTGTAAAATTGAAATCTATTTTGTCGAGATATTATTCTCGAAATGTAGAGAATTTTCAAAAAAACAATTCAATTTTCGACCAAGAAAGATGACTTTAACAAATTAGTTTGATTTTGAATATATATTCGAACTTCTAAAAAAAGGAATAATATCAAGATTGACACTTGCATTTACAACCAAATAGTCAAACTTTTAAACAAATAGTTGAATTTTAAACCTACAAAAAGATGTATTTTTGACTCAATGGTCGAATTTTTAATAAAAAAAGATTAAACTTCAACAAAACACAGTAGAATTTGCAAGCAGATAGTCAACTTTTTAAGTCAAAAAGATGATTTTTTTAGAATTAGTTCATATTTTCAACAAAAAATGTAAAAGTTGATATTTAAAAAAACTAATTTCAAACAAAATAGTTAATTTTCAATTAAAAAATTAAATTTTCAACAAAATGATTGAAATTTCTGACAAATATTTAAATTGTCAACCTACAAAAATTAATTATTAACAAAAAATGTAATATGTAGTTGATATTTCAACCAAAAAAGATGAAATATATACCAAAAGTCATGAATTTTGAAACCAAAAAGACGAACTTTAGAACCAAGAAGACGAAATTTCAATCAATAAGATTAATTTTCTACAAAAAATACGAATTTTCAAACAAATAGTTGGATTTTCAACTAAAGAAGATCAATTTTAAACCAAAAATGGAACAGTTCAGTTTTTAGTAATATTTCATTAAAGAACAACCCATTTTCAACCATTGAAATTAATTTTCAACTGAAAATATGCATTTTGTAACCAAAAAGACGAATTAAAAAAAAAAAGATTTTTCACTCAAGAAAGAAAACGAAGTTCATCCAAATTGTTAAAGTTTCAAGACAAAAGACAAATTTTCTGTGATACAGTTGAATTTTCAACTGGAAAATATGAATTTTGTACACATTTTTTTGTCCAAAAAAATGTTACATTTTGAACAAAAAATAGAGAAATTTTGAACCAAGAAGATTATTTTTCTTCCAAAAAAGTTGAATTTTCTACCAAAAACGATCAATTTTCAACCGAAAAAAGGGAAAGTTATATTTTTAGTCGAAAAAAATTAATTTTCAAGAAAAATATGATTTTTTTAGAAAGTGGCTGAACTTTCAACCAACTAGTTCAATTTTTAACAAAAAAAGATAAATCCTCAGATGAAATCTCAACAAAATAGTTGAATCCTCAATCAAAAAGGAATAATTTTCGACCAAACGGTTGCATTTTTATCCAAAAAGATGAAATTTCAATTAAGTTTAAATTAATGAAATTAAATTAAAAAAGTTGAATTAATTTTTAAAACAAAAAGACGAATTTGTGAGAAAATAGTTTAATTTTCAACCAAGATAACCAATTTCAATCAATTTACAACGCGAAAATATTAATTTTCAACAATAGAAATGAAAATACAAGGAAAATAAATTAATAACAAAAATATTATACCAGAGTGGCCACAAAAACTGAATTTGCAAAATTCCCGAATTTTTCTCTGTCCAATTCTTAATTATCCCTGACTATTAATCTTCAAAGACCAGAATCTTCATCTTGTAACATTGTTAAAATAGAATCTTTTATAAACGGAATATAAAACAACTTGAAATTCAAATTTAGAATTTACCATCATTGCCAGTTATTTCAAGTGCCTCTGATAGAAATTCCCTGGATTTTGCATGATATTTTTTCAAATCCCTGCCTTATCCCTAATTTCCAGGTTGGCCTGACATACGGCCACCCTGATTTATACGCTTCAGGATGGTTATCATATATCATATGCTAGAAAATTTTATAAAATAATCTCACCGAACGATGCGTGGGAGGCACCTGCCGAGAGTCCACCTCCACATTCAGTCTATTAGGGATGATATCAGCCGAGAGTCCCCCACATTCATCAGGAGCCTGCCTAGACAGAGATTCCTCACTGATCCTGACTCTAGAATCTTCCAAGATCCTGTGAATTGGAAGCATACCTTCTCTCAGTCTTGCTCTATACTCAGTGATTATTTCATCATGAAGGCGACTCTCGCCAGGATCGAGTCTTCTAGGAAGAATCTCATCTTCTTCTTGATCATCTTCTTCTTTCGAAGTCGAACCTTGAATCTCTTTGATTTTCTCGTACTCAGCTGCTGTTAAAGCTGCTCCTTCAGTGTCGAGTCTTCTGGCTTCTGAAGCTTCCTCCGTGCGATGGTCTTCATCGATGGTATCCAGAATATCAGATCCATCAGAACCCAAGGGTGGAATCCAGACAAGAAAAGCTGGATCCATTCCTAGGTAAGAACCAGGCGCTGCTCCTGCATTTACGACGTTGTAGTCGTAATAATCCATTTCTAAATCAACCTCTGTATTGGCGAGGCTGAACTCTGAACCAGGACCGTGGAGAAGACGTTCTCGATTTCGACGTTCTTTGGAGTCCTTCCCACATCGCAGGGTCGAGGTGGTTGAAGAAATGCTGCTGGCTGGAGAGAAGCTCTGAAAGAAGAGTCAACTTTTAAATTTGGAATAGGATAAAATTAAATTTTGAGCGATGTTCTTTGTAAGTGTGAAAGGTGATGGTTTAATGTTTTCGATTTCTTAACGGTAAGTTTTTTCAGAATGAAACTTGAGGAACCTATGGAATTTGAAGAAATTTTGGAATATAGGTGAAATGCAGCTCAGATTCAGTTGGTCACGATCATGAAAGAACAAAATACACTCCAGCCTAAAAAATCTCTTATATCATCAAAAATAAATTTTGAAAGAATAAGTTATAGAACAATTATCAAGGGTTTTTACAGATCAGAGAATTCCAGAAAGTCAGAGGAAGTTTGGGAATGTTTGCAAAATTTGACAGAGTCAAGGAATTATCGGTAAACTAAATTTGAAACTAATTTTATTATTTTGTTGGAAATTCAACAATTTTGTTAATAATTAACTCTTTTTGGGTCGCAAATTCATCATTTTGGTGGAAATTAATTGTTTTCGGTACAAAATAGAAATCTGGTTTGGTTGAAGATTCAACTACTTATTTTGAATGTGAATATAATTTTTTATTGGATTTTTTTAAGTTGAAAGAAGCTTTTTCTTGTTCAAAATTTAACTGTATTCTTTTGAAAATTCCTCTTTTGTGGTAGAATGTTAACCTTTCTGGTGACTAATTCATGTTTTTGGTGGCAAAATAATTTCTATGGTTGAATATTCAACTATCAGGTTGAAAATTCATGTATTTTGTTAAAAAACTAATCTTTTTTGATAAAAATTAAATCTCCTTGGTTGAAGAATTAACAACTTTGATGAAAATTTATTTTACTTGGTTGAAAATCAAGTTTTGTACTGAAAACTTAACTATTCTACTTTAAGTTGAAAATTGATCTGTTTTAAGTGAACATTCAACAACTTTGTTGAAGTTCTGTCTTTTTGGTTAAAAATTCATTTTTTTTTAATGAAAATTTAACTATTTGGTTGAAAAATTGTTTTTTTTGTTTGAAAATTTATTTTTATAACAGAAAATTGAACTATTCTCTTTTTGGTGGAAAGTTTGTTTTTTAGTTAAATATTAATTTTTTAATTGAAAATGTAACTATTTCATTTTTGCTTAAAAATTAATATTTTTTTAGTTGAGAATTCATATTCTTGGTTGAAAACTGAACTACTTTATTAACAATTTAGTTAGGTTACAGGTCAGAGGATTTTAGAAAATCATCAGGGAAATCTCAGGGAATTTAAAACTGGTCAGGGAAAGTCAGGGAATGTCAGCAAAAACCTGACAGAGTCAAGGAATATTCGGTAAACTGAATTTGAAGTTAATTTTATTATTTTATTTGAAAATTTCTGTATTTTGGTTAGAGATTCATAATTTTAGTTAAAAATTTCTTTTGTTGAAAATTCATTTTTTGGTTGAAAATGAACTTTTTTGTTTAAAATTGCAGGAAGTTCGTCTTTTTGGCTTGAAAGTTCAATATTTTGGGTGAGAATTTTTTTCTTTATTGACTGAAAAATCTTTCTTAGTTGAAAATTCCTCTTTTTGGTTTGAAAATTGGTCTGGTTTGGTTGAAAATTAATTCTTTAAGCTGAAAATTTAGTTCTTCTATTTTTGGTTTAAAATTTGTGGATTACCACTAATAAAAATCTGTATCAGTTTTATACCTGACAAAAATTCAGAACGATCAGAGAAAATTTTAAATTGGTCACGGAAAAGTCTGGAAATTTCGAAATTGGGATTTTGTAGCAACCCTGATATCAAATGTTTTGAATATTTAGTGTCCTTGGCTTGTTTCTGTTTCTAGATGATACCAATGTTGGAATGGTGCATTGTGTCTTCAGTGCAATATTTCGCTGGTGAAATGTGCAGTGTTTTTGAAGCGTATGGGTCTTTAGAAGCTGAAAAACTGAAGCAGAGGAGCGGGTACCTTGGTCCGAAGAAGTAGGTTAGTTGGTTTGGGGTGAGGGGGTCTTACGTTATTCAAACTGGTCGAAGCACTTGTTGAGCTGTATCGTCGGCTGTCTTCGGATGTGTGGCCCTCTTCCGAAACGGGACTTATGGGACCCACCGTGCGAAGCCTGAAATTTTAAAACCAAAAATGAGTCCCAAAATCGGCAAATATTTCAAAAAGAATATTAATTTTTAAAGTGTAATAATTTTAGTTATTCAGAAATAGTCAACTGAAAATAATAATGTTGTTAGCTATTTAAAAATATGGCTTTTCAACTGATTCATCATAAAATCTTCAACAACCAAGCGGATTTTAAATACTTTATGAAGGAGGTACACATGCTTCAAAATGGAAATTGCGTAGGTATATGTATTCCAGCAATTTGATTGCAGCAAATAAAGATCTAGTGTGGAATGTGCATGTAGTGTGTACATGTTTAGATGATGTGGATTCAATAGTTTATGTAAACATATACATTAAACATGAATAGCTATGTACAGTTCTAATGGTATATTACATCTAGGATGATAAATTAATGTTGGGTGAAATAATTATTAGCTAGTGATAATGCTAAGCTTCCAACACCTATCAACAATAACAAAACAAGTCTTCTATTATTGACAATTGAGGTTTTTAAATTAATAATTGAAAGGGGATAATCATGCGTGTATGATGCATGTTTCACCATTGATTCATTCAATCTAATCTAATATTTTTGTAAATAGGTTTGAGAGATAGTAAGAAAAAAGGCCGTAAAACGTACTAGTGTATCGCAATGGTTGCTGTTAAATATTAAATCATTAGTTAATATCATATTGATGAGACAAGGAAAAATCGATTGTTAAGTGGGATATTATTTTTTTTATTTTTATAAGTCTGATTGAAAGGGATCTATTTGTTTTTCATAACAGGCTCTGATAGGCTTTCTTCTATTTTAGGTGCAGAGAGAAATT
Source organism: Andricus quercusramuli (assembly GCA_932178445.1). Classification (NCBI taxonomy): domain Eukaryota; kingdom Metazoa; phylum Arthropoda; class Insecta; order Hymenoptera; family Cynipidae; genus Andricus; species Andricus quercusramuli. The sequence goes on from CAKNXH010002423.1 coordinate 758,062, forward strand.
TCCGAGAGTTATATCTTTATTGCAAGAAGAGTTGTTTATTGAATAATATTTGAATCAGAAAAATAATTCTTATGAATGATATTTTTTAATATGGATGATGCGTTAAATAAATAAAAGAGGCAACATGCCTAGTCTGAACTTACTTAACTGGACGGGCGTACTTGACCTCTGGTTGTTCAGAAGTCGAAGATTTAGATGTTGATGCTCTTCTTATAGGAGTGCTCATTGCACTCGGAGTAATTGTTTTTTCTGATCCATTTTCCTCCAAATCTTCCCTTTTTCTGGTACTCGATTCCGTACTTTGTTCTTCTTCAACACTGCCAAAAATACATATAAAGTATTTTATTTTATTTTTAATTTCTTCAGCTGATAAAATTATTTTTTGATTCTTTAGAAAAACACTTTCTTACTCTGCTTGAGTTTCTGTACTCTCATAACCATCTTCAATATCAGCAGATGTCTCCTCCAATCTCGCGTGTTTAGAAGAACCTCTCATGGGTAATCGGACGAGAGAAACAACTTCGGAAATTAAAGTTGATGAGGACATGGTTCTGACTCTTCTAGAACCTGGTATCGTATCACTGCAAGCTACAAATAAAATCATATATCAAGGAAAACTGAATTTCGAAGCTGGAATTCAATAGCTTTTGAATAAGCTTTGGTTTTACTTATGTTCCTTATATTATCAGAGTTGCTACAGATCAGGGAATTCGGGAAAGACAGGGAATCAGGGAATTTCGGGAAAAACGTGAAAGAGTCAAGGAAATTTCGATAATTTTTCTGAATTTTCCAACCCTCCCCCCGTGTAAGATACTGCCAGATTTTCTCTAATGCCCTCCCGCCCCATACACACATAATTTGACTAAGATTTTATAAACTTATAGAACGAACATACACATAAACTCTGCTAATTAAGCAGACGTGGAACCTTAATGACAATTTTATTATTTTTTTGAAATGTTTATATTTTTGTTAAGAAGACATTCTTTTTGGTTGAAAATGAACTTTTTTGTTGGAATTTCATATTTTTGGCTTTAAATTGAACGACTTTTCTAGAAAATTCATCCTTTTGACATGAAAATTTAACTTTTTCGATGAAAATTTTTTTTTATCATTGACTGGAAAATCTTTCTTGGTTGAAAATTCGCCTTTTTGGTTTGAGAATTCATCTCTTGTGTACAAAAATCTGTTTGGATTGAGGAATCGACTACTTTGTTGAAAATTCGTCTATTTTGGTTGAATTCAATTGTTTTTGATTAAAAATTCAACTACTGAGTTGGAACTGGAACTACTTTGCTAAAAATTCATTTTTTGATGATGATTAATAATTTAAGTAAAAAATTCACCTCCTTGATTGAAAACCTAACTATTATGTTGAACTTTTTGTTTGAAAACTAAGAATTTTTAAAATTAAAATTTACCTGTTCCATCTCTGATTGCAAAGTTATCTTATTTAGTTGAATGTTGAACTATTTGGTTGCAAATTCATGTATTTTCTTGAAAATTCGTTATTTTGGTTAAAAATCAATTTTTTAAACTGGAAATATAACTTGCATTTTTAGTTGAAAGTCAATCTTTTCTAGTTGAAAATAATTCATTTCTTTGAAAGTTGAAATATTTAACTATTTTGTTGAAAATCCATTTTTATTGAAAATTAATTTTTTCAACTTAATTTTTCTGACTGAAAATTTAACAATCTATTTTTTTTTTGTTAAAATTTATCATTTTTAGATGAAAATTGCACTATTTGGTAGAAGATTAATTTTTAAAATGACAAATTCACTCTTCTATTTCAAGTTGAAAAATTATTTGTTTTGGTTGAAAACTCAACTATTTGGTGCTAATTAATGTATTTTCTTGAAGATTCATGTGTTTTGTTAAAAATCTATCTTTTTGGGTAGAAAATTATTCTTCTGGGTTGAAAATTCATTTTTTTGGTTGAAAATTAATCTTTTGAACTGAGAATTGAATTATTCTATTTTAAGTTGAATATATATATTTTTAGTTAAAAGTTCATATGTTTGATTAAAAATTATTTCTTTTATTTTGATAATTGAACTATTTTGTTGATTTTTTTGGTGGAAGAATTATTTTTTTAACCGTAAATTCCAAATTTCATTTTTTCTTGAATATGTATATTTTTTAGTTGAAAATTCATGCAGTTTATTTGGTTAAAAATTGATATTTTTTAGTTGCCATTCTTTTGTAGAAAACAAGTTTTTTTTTGCTTTGACAGTCATCCATTTTGTTAGAAGATAACTTTTTTTGTTAAAAATTCATATTTTCATGTTGAAAAACCAACTGTATTGTAGAAAATATATCGTCTTGGTTTGAAAATTCAACATTTTGAATTAAATTTTTGGTTTTTTATTTATCTCCCAGGAGTAAGGCATACCTAAAATAAAAATTTATAGCGTACACGGTAAATGAAAAATTGGTCAGGGAAAAGTCAAGCCGGAAAGTCAGGGAATTTCGAAATTGGGAATTTGTAGCAACCCTAATTATGTATTATTTATGGAATTACTAGAATTATCTGCAAGACTATCCAAATCCTCAGCAATCTGGTATTTCCGATATTTGAGGGCGTACTGCAGCGCCAGAAAAACGGAGATCAGAAATGTCAGGACCAGAAGCGAAGCGGCAGCAAGATGGGCTGGAGTTAGCCATTGAGCCCATCTGCCAGCTGCAGCCATGATTTTCGGTTTTAGGTATATTGTTGTTGGCAGCGAGGTTCCATTTTCCAAATGTGGTTTTGCTGCAATTCCGTAGATTGAAATCTGGTTACTTTGATAAAATAACTGATGACCAAATAGTAAAAAAATTGTAATCTTCTGAACTTACGCAGCATTGATATATGGGCAAGAAAGCCACCGATGCAAGACTCTCCTTCTGCCATCACTTCATCGCTAAAAAACTCGAGAAGTAAAGTTTGACCTGAAGAGACAATCGTTCCTGTGGTTGGTTCTTTCCTGTCAAATGCAACGTCTGCAAGAAGTTCAGCGCTAAGAGAATCTCCGTCACGTGCACGAACATATTGGCCTGGACAAGGAAGCTTAGCCTGATCCAGATGAAGCCTGATTAAATTTTCTGATGAAACCTGCAAAATTCATTTATTTATTTACATTTTTTATTCATAACATATATCATTTATACGATATAAACCATTTTATTTTCTTAATGACAGATAATGTATTGTTAATAAGTATTATTACTATTATATTATTAATAGTGATATGTAGTATTCAAAAAAAATTCTAAAAAATAAATTAAGTAACACGAAAAACTGAGATCGGAGGAAGGAACGAAAGTGACTTTATTTTATATTCATTATATAGAATCTTTACATAGAAAAATATTACGGACTAATCAGCATTAGAATAAATAATAACTATATTAAAGGTATTAATTTGAAAATTATACAATTTATAAAGATATAATCGAGGGGTTAATTACTCGGATTTTTGGTGTACACTAGATTACAAGATTGCAAGATTGCTTAGGATTGCAAAAGATTGAATACATATTTGACTGCAAAATGTTGTATGAGATTGCTTAAGATCTCATAGACTTTATTGATTTTTATCTAATTGTAAACTGTATTATTCGCCTATTTTTGATACGATAGTCAAATTCTATTTATTAAATATGAACATCAGCGAAGAATAATTTGTTTACGGACATTTGAAAATAGTATATTACTTTCAATTGCTAGACCTAACGTTCAATTGTGACACTCAATAAAATGTCTTGTCTTGCCCAAATTGTCTCATTTCAAAATTAAAATCAGAAACCTAATATTTTCGGAAAACACCCCCTCCCCCTCCCCGATTTCATAATTTCTTCATTTCTTAGTACTTAAATACAGAAATCGAGTTTTTTTTTAATCCCTTCGATCATTTTCGTTTTCATATTAAAATGTTTGTGTGAAGCCATTTTTTACTATAATAAGGTATAAAAAATTCCATTTACTCGGAACTTTAATCTAAACTTAGTTAAGCCAAACCGCATGGCCCTTACAAAAAAAATATTAGGGAAATTATTATAGGCCTATAATGATTTTCCTATAGTTTTTTCGCTAATTATGGGAAATTCATTATACAAAATTCGTTAAAATTCTTCCTTGAAATTACTGGAAATCAATAATTTATATTCAAGTATTCATTAAAATTAAAAAAATGTATAATTCATTGAAATCTTTGAACTCCTTTGATATCCTGAGAGATTCAATAACATTTTTTAAATCTTGTGAAATGCCTTGAAATATCCTAACCCGTGACGGTCACACGGAGTGTCTCACACCTCACGGGCTTTCCGATTTTTTCCCTATTTTCAGCATTTTTTTCAAGTATTTTTTTTTCGAATAGTTAAATTATCACTGAGGCTTTGGATATATTTTTTCCTATTTAGTATTGTTTCAACTTCACTCATGATTTTTTTTTCAGCGAAAAATATCTAAAGGTGTATTTGGAGGTGTGACCGTTAAGGGTTAAAATCCCTTCAGATATTTTGAATCACTAGGAATCTCTTGAAATTTCATTCCCTAGAATATAGTTCTCTAGAAATCATTAGGATCCCCTTGAATATGAATGGAATTAAAATTATTGATTAAAGTTCTCTAAAAAAATAGTTGAAATTCCTAGGTATACTTAAAATCTTCGGAACTTCAATCAAATCTTTTACATTTCATCTCTTGAATTTACTTGAAATCTTTCCTCTGGAAATCGTGAAAATCCATTAATATGAAGAAATTATTTGAAGTCACTTGAAAATAAATGAAATTTAACTTATTCATTAAAGTTCCATGGAAAACGTTCAAATCCCTGGAAATATTTGAAATCCCGCCAAATCTTTAGAATCGCTATAAATTTTGAAATTTAAATTTTTGGAATCGCTAGAAATAACTGGAAATTTCATTTCCTTGAAATGTTTCGAAATTCCTTGGAAAACGTGGAAATATTTTTAAATTTCTTAAAACCCGATGAAACACTTTAGAATTACGTGAAATGTTTTTGAAATCCCCAAAAATCTACAAAAAAAACCTACAAAATTCTTTGACGTTTAAAAACAGCATATCCCTTAAATCTGGTAAAATTGTTTGAAATTCCTTGAACTATTATTTCATTTAATTTATTTTCCGAAATTCTCTGGAAATTATTTGGATAGTGCTTAAAATCTTCGGAAGTCCTACAAAATTCTTTTAAATTTTTTGCAATTTTTGAAATCTTCGAAAATAGCTCAAAATCTTTTAAAATCCAGTAAATCCTTTCATATAACTGGATGTTCTATAAAATATCTTCAATCTTAAGAAATTCTTTGAAATCCCCTACAATCTCTGAAAATCCTACAAAATTGTTTAACATTCCTTGAACTTTTTAAATATCTTGAAATTCTTTGGAATCTTCTAGAATACATAAATATATAATCGTAAAAATCCATTAACATGAGTAGAAGCAATTTGAAATCCCTTGAATATAAATTAAATTAAACTTATTTGCTAAAGTTCTCTAAAAACCCTCGTTTGAATACCTACAGGAATCCTTGAAATCCTTCGAAAATTTTAAATTCATGAAGACTCGATGAGATACTTTAAATCTGGTGAAATTCTTAAAAATACCTTAAAATACTTTCAAGTATTAGGAATCGCTAAAATCACTTAAAATTTAATTTGATTTATTTTCCAAATTGCTCTAGGAATCCTTTAAAATCCTTTGAAATGATGAAAGATCTTATAAAATTCTTCAAATCTTGTGAAATTCCTTGAAATACCTTGAAATCTTATAAAAAATAAGTGGGAGACCGGGCCTCCACTCGGCCTGTGGAGACAGACTGATGCCTGACCATAAACGCCTTGCACCACTGACACGCTAGGAAAGATTCGGCAGGCAGTGATGCCTGATTGCTATAGTCAGACACTGATCCTGCTCTAACGTGCGCGCTTGTGCATATAATCAGTGAAGATACAATTTCTATGTTTGAAATGTAAAGTCAAGTTTCTAAAGGTCAAATCAAGAAAAGAGGAATAAAAATGAAAATATAAAGAGGTCCTGAATTTCAGTGTATGATCCGAGATGAAACTGCCTTTTTTATTTATTATAAAATACTTTTTAGATTTATGAAAGAGATCGAAAAGATGATGGATTGGTGGTAGTAAATATGAGCAAATTGAATTTTCGTGCAACCAAAATATGAATAGATTTCTTTGAATTTGTTCACCTGAATCAGCCAGAAGGAACGCCCAGGACACGCTTGGGTGCTCGCAGCCAGAATCGTTCTCGTCTTTTCAGCATTCATATTCAGGACGCAACCACATCTACACTTGCTGCCGACTTCGGCAGTCACTTCCGGTCTGTCGGCCGCCAAACCTCGACCATGACGACATTCCCAGTCGCCTTGGCTCAAAGATCCATGAAGATCCAACTGTTTCGTGCCCCCGCAGGCCTCAGTATCAACAGCCTTCCCCTTGAACACGTAAATTAAATCGATTTCAGTGCAACAAGTAGGTAGATTGAAATCCACTGCGGATTTTCTTTTGAATTAACCTGTCGATACTCTCGGCCTTCTAATATATTATAGAGTCGACAAGAAGCTTTCAAACTTATTCTTCTTTGAATAATGGAATAGCTTACCATAAAATGGGGCTAAGCGGCGCGTGTGGGAGAAACCGGCTCACCAGCAAATATATTTTTCATTATTATCTCTATCTCTGAATAAAAATTTTAAGATAAAAGATTGTTTTATTTTTCACAAATGTCACTTTATTTTATATCTTGTTTGGTGCAGTTTTGTTAATTATAAAGAATAAAAAGTGCATTCGTATAAGATTTTCAGTTTTGGAAAATTGATTAGGAGATTTGATTAACACCCAAATAAGATTTATGTAAAAAGGTTTCGTTTATTATAAACCGAACGAAAATAGTCAAAAACTTAAAATAGTAGAAAGTCTATCAATTTATAAGATGTATTTAAATATGTCATATTACTTATACCTGAAGTTAAAAAATAATCTGGTAAACTTCCAAGCGACAGTAAGCAGATTATTTAATGTTGCCATTACTTTTAGTAACTTCATTTGCCTTAAAATAATTAGAAAACTTATAAATAATTGCGGTATTCTTTACTTTGATGACTTTAACAAAATTAGGAGTACATCGTTTGAAACCTTTCGCTAAACATTCTTTCTAGTACAATAGCAAAATATCAGTCGTAGGAGACCAAAATTATCCAATTTTCTTGTAATACTTTCTTGTGATCAAATTTCAGAACGAAACAATATAACAAGGAATGCCTTGAAAGAAATGTGAATCGATCAAAGTTTGAATTGCTGTCAAATATTAATGAAAATTATAACGTTAAATAAATTTTATCAAATTAATAAATTATAAATGTTTATCAATTGTTTTTTAATGGTATTTATTCGATCTGAGAAAAGGAAGGGGTAAGTTCTGTCACACCCTACCCCTTTTGTTGCTCGAAAAGTACCCAGTTTTAACAGAACGAGAATAGAATTAGTGATAAATGAGATTTTCAATGGTTTCAAAATATTTGAGCATCAAAATCTAATTTAAATTCCTTCTTGCACTTTATTATTTATCCTTGTGTAGAAATATATTCTTATACTACCCGCACGATATATTGGTGTAGCCAGACCTTAATGGATACAATTCTTACAAGGAACATTTTTTTCAAATTCAAAATTTCAATTTCAAAATCAGGCACATTCTGTTTATTTCTGCTTTTTTTGGAAGAGAAAGAAGGAAATAAATTCTGAAATATCGAGTATCCCTCAAAAGCGTAAACCATATTTTTTTAAAATCAGGACCAAGAAAAAAATCGAAAAGGTTGTTCAAGAAAATTTGTACAATTTAATGAAGAACTATAGAAATTGAGTATTTTTAAAAAAGAAAAATAATGTTTAAAAGTAATTTAAATTTCATGGATCATTAAAACTGTTGAAATTATAGTTAAGAAGCATATATTATCAGACTTGTTGATAACAATAGCAATTGATGCAAAAATAAATGAATTGAGATTCATCTAAGCAGAACTATAGTTTATTGCAGTTTGAACGAGAGAAAATGTGATTTGTATGAAAATAGTTGAATCAAGAGACTTTTCACAAACGAAGTAATAATTTTCTGTTGCGTGATGACGAACACAAATTAAGTGAATATTATTTAATAAATAAATTTATAAACAAAATCATAATCATTAAAACAGCAGCGCAATATAGCAATTACTTTAAATTTCTTGTCGGTGCGGATTAATTAATTAAAAGAAGTATTATAAAAAAGCAAGGGTAACTTTCACAAAGAGTTACATTCAATTTTGGTTTTAGTACCAGTGGTATAACGAAAATTGTCCATCATAGGCTCAAATTATCAAGAAAACATGAAATTTTGTTCATGTGTTCTTTAACACCCAGCACAAGTTTTAGATTCACGCGCTAACAATCTTAAATTCATAATTGAATTTAACAATTGATTTAAACAATTTTTCACCAATTCTTAAAGATAAAAAGAACTGACTTAATCAATTTTGAAAAACCGATATTTTTTATGCTAAAGAAGATAATTCATTTTTTCATCCTGATGGGGGGTTTACTAGCATTAGAATTTGGAATTTTCCCAATTAATTTACCTTCTTTTTCAATATGGTAAGGAGTTTTACCAAAGATATCTTTGGTTTCACACTATTTCGAAATCCGAAAAAATATGTAATATAAGCAAAAAATTCGTGAAGCAAAACTGTTTATTTCGGAGAGTTCCTGTTCTAATTTTAGATGTTTTTCAGCAGAGAATATTTAAATAAAAAACGTAGTTTTTGGAAATACTTGAAAACGATGCCCAAGATCGAAAAACGGAATACGAACTTTTTATAAAATTTACGAAAAATACCGGAATTAAAAAATGTGATCGTAAAAAAATAGAAAAAATGGTTGGCAGCCAATCCTAAAATTTTTGTTGTGTCATAAAAAACACATACACAAAGTTTCTTATTTTCTTAACAATGTGCGCTAAATTTAGATGTACCGTTGCTACTATAATATAACAGTTATAAAATGAAAATTTAATTGGTTTTTCTTAGAAAAGCAATATTTAAGAACAACATTTTGTTATTATATGGGAAAAGCAAGAAAAATAACTTAAAAGTATAGACATAAACTAGAAAATTTTAAGGAAAATCTTTACCTGACAAAATTGGGCTCCATATCGCGGGGGTGGGTTGTCGCAAAACCTATAACGATTCCTTGTTCCTCCGACGCAAGAACTGCTACATGGAGTCCATTGGCTCCAAGGACCCCAATCTCCTGCGTCACCTTCTGCAAAAAACATTGAACAAGATTTAATTTCAGTTGAATCTCCGTCACTATTCAATCCAATCATAAAAAGAACTCTGAGTTCATAAAAAAAGAAGATTAAATATAAAAACAATTTTAATCTCAATAAGTTAATTTGGTTAATTTTGAACACATTGCTGTTTCATAGAGGGAGGTTTGTAATAACCTAAATCTTAGAATATAAGTACTTTTTTGACATATTTCAATATAATTCAACCTCAGGAGTTCGAAAATAAAATTATAAAAAATGTTCATGTGTGTGTAACTTTTTTCTGTTCACCATATCTCGAAAAGTAAAAGAGCTACGATCATGAAATTTCAATGAAGTGTTGCTCCGATTGATATCCAGGTCTGATATGATTCTGAGCTAGATTGACCATTAGGAAGTAGTTTTTTCTTGCGTTTAGAGATTTGAAAACAAATATTTTAGCTTTTTTATGTAAGAACAACTTTTTTGATATTCAAAATACAAAAATACGATATCTAGCGTATTTTTTCGCATTTCTGAGACGTATCGATCGACCTATTGTTGAAACATTTATGACCTACCAGTACCGATTTATGAAGTTTAAAAATGGTTTATTCTGTTTATATAAAAAAAACTTTTTTGACATTCAAAATACGACAATATTACATCCAGTGTATTTGTTTGCCTCCTTGAGACGCATCGATTGAACTATTGATGAACATTTTATGACCCAGCAGTACCAATTTATGTACTTTCAAACAAATGGTTTATTCTGTTTATATGAAAAAAACTTGTTTGATATTCAAAACTGGCAATATTATATGTAGTGTATTTATTCGCGTCCTTGTGCCGCATTGATTTACCTATTGATGAACCTTTTATGACCTCTTATGATCTAGCATTACCGATTCATAAATTAAAGAGATATGTTGTTTATCTTGTTGACATAAGGAAAACTTTTTTAATATTGGGGATACACCTATAATGTATAATATATATAATATATTTGTTCGCGTCTTCAAGAGGAGTGGATTGATCTTTTGACGAACTTTCGAAGAGCATTATTGATTAATCAATAGCTACTCAGAAAGTTTAAAAAAAAGTGACATTGTTTCTATGAGGTTTTAATTTGAAATATAAAACTATCGTAGGTTGAGAAGTTGTTTATTGTAACAGAACACATCAATTTTGGTGGGCCCTCTAATTTTCTGCAAATAAAATTTTCGGAAAGACAGAAACATAAGCTTGGAAAATAGTGAAAGTATCATTTTTTTCTTTTGTTAGGGAAAAACTCCCTCGATGAGGAAGCAAATTTATTTGATACTTACGAGGATGGAAAACGCTCATATAATGAGCAAAAATAAAGACACCCATAGTAAATACGTCCATAGAACTTCTCAGTCGTATTTTTTATACTCGACATTAAACAAATGTAATATAGGAAATAAAAAAAAAGAAAGAAATCTGTAATGCCCAATTGATTTTATAATATTTTAAGAGCATAGTATAAAATATAATATAAACTATATAATAGGGTGCCCAATCAAAATTTGAATTTTTTAATTGTGCAAACATCAACCTCTAAATTTTTTCCTTTTGGTAAAAAATTACTGCCAAACATTTTCTTTTATTTAACGAATATAGTTTAGAGGCTCCGCTAAGCCGTTTTAGGTCTAAAAATTAATTTGATGCATAACCGGACGGTTTTCGTATCTTTCTCTGCGCGTTTGTGGGACGCGAATTTCTCGTTTGTCGGAGGGGGTATTTTTTCGGCCACGGCCATAAAAGTATACTTTTACGGAGTGCGCGCATGCGCTTTTAGTCCAAGCGACGTCTCGCCTGGCTGTTTCTTCTGATGCATGCGCGGTACATATGACTGATGTACTTAGACTGTACAATACAAGTTGTACAGAGCAAGCTCGGTGTTTCGTCAACCGATAACAATTACACTAGAATCCCTCTATAACATTTCCCTCTATAATAGACCAGGCGGTCCAAGGGGACGAGAGGGAGGCGATTGTAAGGTCAGCGGAGTTGCGATGTTTACGGTTCGGCGCTATAAGAAGCCACAAACAAGAAGGAGAAGAACGGCTCGGAGAGTCCCTCTATAGCATCTTTGTTGATTAAGGGTACCCCCGAGATAGCTGCTATAGAGGGACTCTAGTGTACTTTACGTGTCGCGATGGCAAGTGATAATCAAGATGGAGAGTTTATGCAGTGCACTACAGTACCTCAAATTTCTATAATATGACCGGTATCAAGATGTTGTTTCTAATTTTAGTTATAGTTATTCAAAATCATTGTTTGTTGCATTTTTCCTCACACGGGGCTCCGCCCCACGACCTCGCCAGGGCTCCGCCCCGGACCACTTCGCCCCCATTAAATCTACATACTTGGCACCCTCTCGCATACGAAAACCATATCGGTTATAATATTCTTAGTTTTTGATTTTCGTAATTTATTGAGGAATAAGCTCTTCATTTTATGAAACAAAAAAAAATTGTTGTAAGTGAATTGTCAAAAAATAATAAGGAGGCAATAAACTAAACAAAATACGTGTTAATTTGGAGGAATATAAGGGAAAGGAAAATAATTCGATGAAATTAATCAAAAACCGAGGTATATTAGAAGGAATTCAAGTGAATTGAAAACAATAAAAAAATATTAACAACGTTCATTAAATTTATTAGGCTCGAGCCTCAGAGAGAATTTAGAAAAATGTAAGTGAATTCTCAATAAATCAGGATAACTTATTAAGAATTCAGGGTATATTCCAAATCAATTTAAATGAATTGCAATTGCAATGAATAAACAAAATTTAAAATATTTAAATGATTTTAGTAAGAATGGAGTGAGTTTAGAAGAATTTAAGAGAATTCAACTAAATTGATACGAATCCAATATGAATTAAAAATAATCACGGTGAATTAAAAATAATTCAAGTGCATGCAATCAAATTTTTAAAATCCAAAGAAATTCTATTAAATTCAGATAAATGGGAGTGAATTCAAATCTGATGAAATTCACAAGAATTTAAAGTGCTCTTACAAGACTTCGCACTCAAAAAATGTCTGGTTAGATCAACCAGAATTCTGGTTAAATATGGCCTTACTGTTTTTACTGGTTAAAGTAATCAGAATTCTGGTTAGTCTAACCAGAAAAATAGTAAGGGCATATTTAACTGGAATTCTGGTTGATTTGACCACACATTTTTTTGAGTGCAGTGAGAATTAAAAAAGAAATTAAAATCCAAAAATGTCCATTAAATTCTGTGGACTTTAAGAGAATTCCAAAAAATGTAGGTCGGATTAAAAGAGATTCGAAGAAATTCAATAGAATCCAAAGATCACTGTAAAACTGTACAAAGATCGCCGTACATATTATTCCACAAGAAAAATGTTCCGGGGCCATTTTAGATCATAAGTTGTAATGAAATTACAAATTTTCGCATTTTAAGCCCGAGGATAATATCAATTTTTGACGTGTTTCACAAAATGTAAGTCTCAATCCTCAATAAATAACAAATATTTTGTAGGAATGAAAGAATTTTTTAGCCTTAAATTTGTATTGTTTTAAACTCGAAAACTGAAAAAAATTATTTTCATACCTAAAACAACCTAGCGGAATCTCTTGACCATTTCTTTTAAATAAAAGAAAATGTGTGACAGTATTTTTCACCGAAAGGAAGAAATTTAGGGGGTAGTGTTTGCAAAATAAAAAAATTCAAATTTTTGTTGCGCACTCTAATA
>CAKNXH010002424.1:7912-28427 GCA_932178445.1 Andricus quercusramuli
TATACATGCCGATAGTATAAATATTGAAAAAATGATGAAAGTACGTTTAAAAATAAGGTTCATGTGTTATAAAATTTCGAAAAACTATAAATGCAAATATCGCGAAATCATTTTTTTCTGTTTTTTTTTTAGGTAAAAAATTCTATGTTCTATCTCTATGAGAAATTGTAAATGTTCAGAAAAAGTTATATTTGATGTAACTTAATTTCTCAGATTTTGTTCCTTAACTTCAGCTCATCCTGTAACTTGGGATACTTGTAGAAAAAAAAACTGAAATTAGCAGAATGTAATATTGGAATCTTGTCTTCAATTTAAGCCAATAACACTTTGAAAACATTCTTTGATTCCCCCACTTCAAATTCAAAAAAAGAAAGATAGTTGCAAGCAATGTATCTGAAGATGCCTTTTTTGGCAACATTAATGTTTGAAAAAGACTCACCTGACAATTCCAGTAGCAGAATCATTCATGAAGTATCTTAGGTTCGAATTTAACAGAATACTCTATGCGTTTACTTGTATTCCTTTCAAATTATGTACAGCCCCTTTCATTTTCATCAAGCTCTTAGAACCAGTAGTAGACTATTCAAGATCACAGTCAATTGCTTCAGTAATCTATTTAGACGACTTTATTTTGATCGGCAAATGAAAAATGATACTATACGGTAGAAAAATTAGGTTTCATTGTGATCTAGGAGAAAAGTGTTCTCGAACCGTGCAAGAAACTTGAATTGTTAGGCTTTGATTGAGATACGGAAAAAATATTGATTAAATTAACACACGACAAAGAGCGAATGATCTTTTTTCAGTCTTCAAAACTTAGTAAGAGACCCTCTTGCAGAATTAGGGAAATGATACAATTTCTAAGAACCCTAGTGGCAGCTTGTCTAGTGATCATGCATGAACCCATTTACACAGAAAATCTAGAGAGAGAAATCTCTTGTATTAAGAAATAAAAATGGCAACTTCAATAAAAAGATATCCATTCTACCAAGCCTATTATCAGACATCCCAAGGTAGATTGATAATATCCCTTCGGCTTACAACCCGATTAGGAAACTGCATTACAAAACCGAAATCTTTACCGATGCCTCTCTATTCGGACGGGGAGCATCCTGCTATGGGGGGGGGGGGGGGGGTGTCTCATGGTTGGTGGGATAAAGAACAGCAGCGATCGCATATAAATCACTTAAAACTACTCGTAGCCTTCTATGATCTCAAATGTTGTGCCAGGAACCTGAAATCGTGCGAAATACTTCTCAGAATCGATAACACAACTGCTATACGTTAACAGAATTGCAGTATTTGATTCCTAAAGTTAAGCTCATTATGTAAGGAGATTTGGCTGTAGTGTGAAAAATGCAATCTCGGGATCTTTGCCTTATATATTCCATCATGTGATAACGTAATAGCTGTCAAGAGTTTCGCAAGCTGCCATATGAAACCGAATGCGAATTATCGCTCTGTGCCTTCAATAACTTCGCATCTGTTTTCAAATACATCGAAATAGATCTATTTGCTTTAAACATCAATGCGAAATGGTCTAATTTCGTATCATGGAAAAGGAACCCAGAGGCGTTTGCTGTACATGCTTTCACAACAAATTGTACCAACCAAAGATTTAACGCTTTTTCTTCATTTTCGCTTATTCTAAAAATTCTTTCAAAAAATATTTCAGATGAAGCTAAAGAGATAGTATTACTGCCTTTTTGGCAACCCAACCATGGTTCCCAATATATATGTCCCTAATAGTAGGAAGTTCTATTCATTTAGGGCCGCATACTCATTTATTAATTTGCCCTCTTACGGAGGCCCATCTACTGACACAAGAGCTTACTCTAGTGGCAGGGAAGCTATCTGGGATGGTTTCTCCGAACAAGGTGTGCCAGAAGACTCTCTGCCAGTAATACTCGCAGCGTTGTCCCGGTGCACTCAACAAGACTACGAGAAAAATCTGCACCTTTGGTGGAAGTTCTGCGCAGAAGACATCATATTAACCAACGATACTTCTATTCAGGAAGTCCTCAAGTTTCTGACTCTACAGATAAGCGACATAAAATCTTATGGAACTTCAAATACTTACCACACTGCGTTAGCTTTAGTAGTATCCTACGATTTAGGAAAACATCCGACTTTCCTCATCTTAGCAACTGCTCAGCGAATTCAAACTCCGTCCAAAATTGAAATGGAAAACGTTAAAATCATCGAAAGTGAAGTTGAAACATTCATAAACGATAGAATTCAACCCTCAGCGGTCGGTAGAGAACAACCGTTTTCGATCCTACCATCCCTAACAGACAATCCAAAACTATGCGTCGCGAGCTTATTACAACAATATTTACGAAAAACTAGCAACTCAAGACTTAAAAGTGAAAAGGCATTTTTTTAAGCCGATGACTTAAACAAACCTTAGTAGGAAGTGGTGTCAAGACGACTACCTACACTAGCTAGAGCATGAGACATTCGTCTACTTCGGCTGCGCATCATGAGGGCGTGAGCATTGAAATGATTAGGAAAGCGGCAGGTTGGTCGGATAAGTCTAACATTTTCGCTCGGTTCTATAACTGACCACCGCGCAATTCACCATATAGTTTTGCTGCATCAGTTCTTGGCAGCATACCAACAGCTTATAGGGGTTCATATTATTATTGAACATTAATAAAAAATTCAAATCGCATCTATTGTGCTTCACAGAAAAAACAGAAGATAAACTTTACATCGATTTCCGACGAAAGATTCTCTGCAACAAAAATTAACTTCGCAGGATAAACTTTACACAAATATCGGTTAAACTTTCTTTTTTATTCCATGACAAACGCATGTATTTTGAAAGACGCGAAGTTGGCTGAACAAAACTTAATCGCTCTAAAAAACGTCCTGCAACAAATTTTATTCTTAGTTTTTTCTGTGTTGAAATATCTACATAAGGGTGGTCCAAAAATACATTGCGAAATTTTTTTTTCACCCTAGAGGGCGATTCCCCCCCCCCCCCCAAGTTTCCATTTCCGGGGGGAAAAAAACCCCAATTTTTTTTTTTTTTCGAAATTCGAATATTAACACGTGCCACCGAGCACTTCAAAATCCCATTTACATGGGGAAATTTTGGATTTTCGAAAAATTGAACTCATACTTCAGGGTTTAATCGAAACGTGCCAAAGTTATCAGGGATTGAAGAGGAGTATCTACAAAATAAAAGCATACTAATAACTTTTATTTTTGACCCACCCTGTCCCCCCACAGTGCCCCAAATGTGACCCCAAAATCAAAAAACTACATTTTTACGTATTATTGTTAATTTTTAGCAATTTCCGTCGTCTTTTTCATACAAATAATTATTAATGGACAACTTGAATATTTACCATGGCTTTTTAAATAATGTTTAATTGTTTTAACAAATGTAACTTATTTAAACAATTATTTATTCCCAAGAAATGTAAAAAATAATCGTATCTTTTGATTGAAATGTAATAGTTTGTCATTGTTTGGTAGTAATTTTTTTTTAAAACATTATGTAATCATTTAAACAATTACTTATTGTTTATTCTTAAAATTGCTAAAAATTGACCCAGAGATGTCCAGTTTTTTCTCAAATTGGTATCCTATGCTACTTTTTGTTAAATAATTATATAATTTTGATACATTCCTTTTAATGTTTGATCAATTTCTATTTGTTTAAAAAATTTTGATTTGCTCAAGCAGTTTTTTTCGATAACATGAAAAAAATTATATTAAATGTGTCTGTAGATTTTTAGACTGTTAGCACGATAACCATCGAAAGAATTGACATATTTGACTGGGCTTTGGTATACTCTTCAAGTAACCTAAAATTAAGGTCAAATTCTTCACCAAGCCATTTAAGATGAAAATTCAAAAAGTGAGCGCATCTTCAAAATGTTTGAGACCATTTTTTTTCAATTTGAAAATTCTATGTACGGTTATTAGTAATAATCGAAAAGACCAACAATTTATTTTTATGACTTTTTCTGATGAAAAAAAAATTACTTGAGATATAGCTTTTACAAAATTCCAAAATACAAACGAAAATTAACATTTTAAGCCAAATAACGCACGATATGGTACAAATGTCAAAGAAAAACGCACAAAAAAGAATGAAAAAATTCCATTTTTCGGTCAAAATATTATACAAGATACGAAAAAATATGAGAAGACAAAAATTATGCATTCAAAAACGGTCTACAAATTTGTTCGAAATCACCTTTTGACAGGACGCGTAGTTTTTGTTTTATTCTTAAGAAAAATACATTGAAAATAGAAATATTGGATTTTTAGAGGAACGACACAATATATGAAGAAAATACATAGACAAAATTTGTTCACAAAGTAGAAACAACACGTTTTTTATCAATAATTTTTGGATATGATGCTTAATTTTGTTTTAATCCTAAAAAATAACATTAAAAATCTACAAATAACATTTTTTGGAAAACAGCACGAGGTAAGAAAAAAAATTAATAAACGGAAGTTGTTACCTAAAAAGGATCTAACATTTGTTATTGAAATTTTAAGATAGAACAAGTGGATTTTCTTCTAATCGTAAAAAACAAGATTGAAAATAAAAAAATTAAACTTTTGGAAAAATGATATGAGAGGCGAAAAAGGAAGTTGTTCAACCAAAAAAGATGTTAAAATTTGTTATGAACCCTGGTTATAAAGATATATATATATATAACAAACAAAAATTACCTTCTTGAAAAACGGACACAAGCTACAATAACATTTTATTTGAAAAAATGTTTCGCCTGATTATGTCTGCAAATTTTTTCAAACCCACTTTAGACTAGGATGCGTATTTTTGGTTCAACTCGTAAAAATAACATCGAAAACAAGAAAAATAAATGTATGGAAAAAGTACACGGAAAAAAATACTTTGTCAATGTAAAAAAAAAATTGATACTTCAACAAAATAAATTTGTAAAGATTGGACTATTAAAAATATGGGTTAAATTAACAAAGTTGGCATTGTTAGGAAAATCTTTGTAACAGTGACAAAGTTATTTGTTTATATAATATAATACATAATTATTGAGAAATATTTTTATTTTTAATAAATAATGTTTAATGTAACAACTAATCCTGTTTGTCAGAGTAACAAATAACTTTGTTAGTTATGAATTGGTTTCATGGTAACAATGTGAGTTTGTTATTCCAGTAAATAGGTTTTTTCATGGAATTAACAAAGTTGGCATTGTTATTTTAACTATGTTTTATTTGTCAATACAATCATGTCATTTGATAAAACAACATTATTTTCAGTAACAAATTATTAGATTGTTAAAATGACAAAGCCTTTTTTTCCGGGTACTCAATTTGTAATAAAATGTATACTGACAAAATTGTTTATTTTTTGGTAAGATGCGCACTTCTTTAATTATAAAAAAAAAAAGACAATGAAAATACGTATGTTTCAATATCAATGCATATCATGAATTGCAATAATATACATTTATTGAAGTGATACATTTTCCAGGGTAGCTGAGAATAAAATTTATTGCAAAATAAGAAGTATTAAATTAATCATGCTGAATAAAACTCGTACTTTATTTTGCATTTGATATAAAAGTGTTGAAGATAATGTAGAAACGTTCAGATTTTGGTAAAAAATGACTGCTAAGCACGAGATACGCGATGAGAATGTGTTCCTCAAAGCCAAAGGAGCTTTAACAAAAGAGAATTCACAATAACCAAATTACAGTTATCGATGCTTTTATCTTCAATTTTGAAAGGTGTGTGCATGAATGTGGGGAAATACAAAGACCGTGCGCGAAGCGTGAGACCCGACAGCGCGCCTTACATAGGTTCGAAGGGAGTTGCAACGAAAAGGTACCTCTCTTGTTGGAAAATTCCTTCAGAGGGACTCAAAGTATGAGTTTTAATAGAGCCTTTTTTGTACAGAACTCATTTTTTGCCTCGACTCACTGTAAAGGTTTCACAAGGTAATAATGCAGCTTTTAAGTTATAGTACAGATTTAGTGACATTGCACAGAAAATATTTAATAAACAAACTGAAATGATCGACATTAGTCATTCTAAAAGGAAGATCACGTAATAAGATGTGTCAGTTTTTAATGTTATATTCCAAACTTTCATCGATTGCAGATCTTTCCTTTGTGTCGCTATCCATCGGACATCAGTAGAAATTAAAAACCACCTTCATAGTTTTGCCAGGCATTTGCGTTT
The DNA here is from genome assembly GCA_932178445.1 of Andricus quercusramuli. Classification (NCBI taxonomy): domain Eukaryota; kingdom Metazoa; phylum Arthropoda; class Insecta; order Hymenoptera; family Cynipidae; genus Andricus; species Andricus quercusramuli. Next base: position 14,108 of record CAKNXH010002424.1, read on the forward strand.
CTGTTCCTTGTGCTCCTGTAGCTCCCGAACCTACATAATATATTGATACTTTAAACTGAAAACTTATGTTGTCGACTATGATTAATCATTTGATGCCCATTTCGCCAAGATCGGCTGGTGGACCATTTTAGATAATGTTCTTTATCTGAAAAAATCTGATTATGTAACTCAATTTCACCTAAGGGATAAAAACAGTGTCTGCTAATCTTCTACAATAAGTGCAACAACCAGCCCCTAAATTGTGATTACATTGTGAATGATTCCAAAATGCGTGATCACCGTTTGTGAGACACGAGAAAGCGTTCAAGAATTCCATGTTTAACGCTCCCTGCAGTCAGGAAAGCGGGAAAATGATTGCAACGTAATGGCGTTTCTCGAAAAGTTTTATAGTCTGCATTTTGAAAGTTCGCGATGCTGGTCTCGCGGAGTTTAGGTGGTAGTTCGCCCAGCAGTAAATTTTCTCTGAACGAGTTAAAGGCCGCGGGCGAGCGAACGGCTCCACCACATATCTTTCTACCATCTTCTATCAATAGTTCGTGCCTAGCGTTCGCGAACTTTCATGGAAACTTCTTAACGATAATGGCGCGCTTAAATGGCCTCAATTATGGTCACCAATATTACAAGGACTCATGCCCCCACATTCCTCTCAACTCCTTCAGAGGAAATTCAAATTTTTAAAGAGTGAGTGAAAAATTTACTTTTGCTAGTGTTTCGCGAGGCGCAGTGAAAGATACTGTTTTTCAGGGCTCCTTTGGCGACGTTCGAGCATATCGAGCTTGTAAAATGCGCAGTTTGTTCATCAACCTTTGCAAAACACTTTAGGAAACAACTCTTTGGTTATTCACTTATTATTTTTAATCATACCATCGAAATCACGCGTTCGTAACATATGAGCTATAGAAATGCGCGCGCAAGAATGTATTTACGTATAAATATGTGATATTATAATCAGTATTATTATATGAGTATGTTATATTATATGTGTATTTTTTCTAATTTCATTCCTTCAATCGATTGCTTTCATATAATATTATCTGAAATAAGGGGCCATCCATAAAATACGTCACCAATTTGAGGGGCGTGGGGGTCGCATCAAAAACTAAGGTTTGTAACAGGAGGGATGAAGGTCAGTGGAAGTAATTTTATGATCATAGATAACGGTTAGTACGTTTTCTGATGATAAATTAAACCAAAAAGTATGCAATTTTTGCGAAAGATGATCCTGCAATGAAACAGTTAATAAATAACTTCATAAGTTTAAAAATCACTTCAATATTTCAAAGTTCACACTCTTTCCCCTATTCCCCTGTTTTTCCCTTTTTTCAAGATTTTTCCTTTTTTCACTCTTTTCAGCACATTTCTCTTCTTTCTCCCTTCTTGCCTTTTTTCGTTTGAATGCGAACTGAGTTAATAGAAACCAATAAAAAAATCTAAGAATTTTTGGTTGAGAAATAATTTTTTTTTGAGTCTACTATTATATTTTTTGTTTAGAACTTACCACGTCGAACCCGTTTTGTTGTATAAACATTTCATTTCTGGTTTAAAGATAATATTGTAAACTAGAAATTCAACTATTCCTTTCCAGTTGAAAATGTATCTTTCTTAGTTGAAAATTCAATTAATTTGTTGAAAAATTGACCTATTTACCTATTATATTGAAAGTTCTTTTTTTTAATTAATCGTTTTAACTGCAAATGTAACGTTTCCATTAAAGGTTTAAAAATTAATATTTAAAAATGAAAATTGATCTTATCTGGTTAAAAATTGGTATATTTTGTTTCAAATTTGTCCACTGTTTCAATTAAATATTCAACTGTTTGATTGTGAATTAAGTTGTCAAGAATTTAATTAAGTTCTTGAATATTCTACTACTCGGATTAAGGATTCAACTGTCTTCTGAACATGCGCCTTTTTGGCTTTAAAAATCATATTTATGGTGGAAAGTCATCTTTCTCAGTTGAAAATTCAGGTTCATTAGTCAAAAATTTACTTCTTTGTTAAACAACTGTTTGATTTTTAATGCAACAGCTTGGTTACAAATTAATTTTTTTTTTTGCAATTCGTTTACAACAATTACCCTATTCCAGAATTTTGGGCTGTGAAATATGATATTTTAGTTTTCTAAAATCATACTTCATTCATTACCGAATGTTATAGCTCACCACACAGTCAGGTTACAATACATTCAAAGGGGGAGGGAGGGGGGATATAATGTCTTAAACAAAAGCAGCCGGGGGTAAAAATAGCCCAAAATTGGTAACGTAGTTTATGGACGGCTCCTAAATACAAATACAAATGTTATATGTGCTAAAAATACCAATTCCATAAAAATCTCTAAACTTAGATCTCAAAGCCTTAGTTCCTGACCTTGGCTCTTAGACCCCCTGATCCGTTGTCCTCTTCTGAATGAAACATTGACAAGCAATAACGATAATTGTTCACAATTTTTTACAAGTAGGAGGTTAGCACTGGTAAGCATCTGTCCACATTAAAATAAGGAAGAGGAAGTTTCCAATCAATTTTTAGATTAAATAAAATTAGAGGTGGGTTAATAAACAATAAAGTGGAGAAGAAGACAATTGAGAGAACAAGGATACGATTACAGGAGGAATGGCGTGTCCAACCCTTTGGAGATCCCAAAGCAACCCTCGTACGTACTTACATACGTCGTGAGGACTCTCTGTCTTTCCGCGTCTCCCACCCCGGCAGCCCCCGCCAACGACCCCCTATGCAAGGCAGCACGAGAGCGGACGTAGTATGCAGATTCGTGAAATAAATGCCTGAAAGTTTCACTATAACTCTGAGCACAAAATCTCCAGCTCGTCCTCTCTCCAACCCCTCCTCCCTATCCCAGAACACACTCACACATTCGCAGCTTTACCCAAGGAGCTCCAGGGAACCACCACATTATTTAGTGCTTCCGCGTAGTCCGCGGAAAATGGGCGAATAATCTACCCGAAAAACCGTCGCATACTGGTCCAAGCCAAGATGGTACCCAGTAAAAAAGCTGCCATCCTTTTCAGGAGTTAAGGATACTATTATTGTTTGCGCGTAGGCGGCATATTAAGTTCAAATAATGATTTCAGTCATGGTAACGGATATGAACAAAATGGGAATTTTGTTAGCAGGGGACGTGGGATTCAATCCCTGTGCCGGTACCAATGGAAATTTTTCTATGTACTTCTACCGGGTCTTTGGTGGTTCGGAACCCACCTTGAACTGTAGGTCTCCTCAAAAGAAGCAGGTCAACTCCCAAGGAAGATGCTCCATGTCGGGAGATAAATTGCTTTGGGGTCACTAGTCTGCTTTGAGAAGACTTAGAAAAGAGTTAGCGATCTCCTTTTGACGGAGCTTCATGTCGAGTGGTCTATCGCTTGCCGGTCGCTGGTCAATTTTAAGTAACGAACACACGCACGAACATCTACGTAACACACCAAGTCAGTGCGCTGAATTTGTGCATCTAACGGATGACCTCAGAAGGACCACTCCGTCCACCTTAATCTGGTCGTCTAAGTTCACCACCTGGCTAAGGAGGCTTCCGAATGGCAGAGTGGGTGATATGACTTTGATATGCAAAAAGGTCCGGGTAATTCACTGTGTGATGGGGTATGTCTGGCACATGAAAGGTATATTTTCAGAACGTTGGAAACAACGAAATGCACCGAAATCTAAACTCGGAGAAGGTGCTCAGATTCGGTGTTCTGCCTTGAGAATGAACACTGGCGTGTCTAAAATGTTTGCGTTGTTAACATACTTCACATTTATCAATCTATACAAAAATTTAGCAATAATATATTGATACGATTTTATCGTTTGATGTCTGGGCAAAATTGATCTTCACCCGTAACATTTAGATATTTAGTACGAACATATTTAATATTCACCTATAGAAGAGACATCTAGGGTCTTACACTAATTTCCACTATTGCTATTAATAATTGTAGATGCAAGCATTATGAATCATCATTTTTCCACAAGCTCGCATAAGTTATGTAATCCTGACATTGGCCATTAGCTACATCAAGTGACCAGCAGATGGCGAGAGCATTTTTCTGCTCGCCAGTATCTACGGATGTGCTATATAACGACGTATTATATATCTGTATGTGTTAGTTTAACATCTCATATAGTAAAACCAAATATGTATATTAACAATTTTGAGCCTAAGGAAGCGCCCATTAATTACGTAAGGCGTCTAGGGAGAGGGAAAGAAGCCTCAGTGGCTCCGACGATAGCGCGTCAGATTTTCATGCAGGAGGTCTGGCGTTCGATCTATGAGCCGAATACCAATGGAAATTTTTCTATATACTTCTTTCGGGGCTTCGGTGGTTCGGAGCCCACCTTAAACTGTAGTTCCCCTCAGGAAAAGCTGGTGCCTTATCAAGGATAAATGGGCTCTTTCGAGGGCCTAACCTTGGGGGTCGAAGCCGATTTTGAGAAGACTCGAAAATAAGTCAGCGTTCTTCTTGCACTTGGGGCTTCTACGAGGGGCACCACGCTCGATAGACGCTGGCCAAATTCGAGTAATGAACACACACATACACTTGCATGACACACGAGGCCAGTGCTTCGAATCTGTGCATCCAACTATTCCAACTGATGACCTCAGAGGGATCGCTCCGTCTCCCCTAGTATGGTCATATCGCCTCTCTGAGGCCTGCAACGGAGGCTGTCAAATGGCATAGTGGGTGAGGACCACTTTGCCTGATCAACAAAAAAGGACTTCCTTTACTGTGCGATAGGTATGCGTGGCACCTGAGAGGACCGAGATCCAAAAAACACTCGGCAAAAGATGGCCGGATTCGGAGTACTGCCTTCAGACTAAACACAGGTATGGCACAATGGGCTTTATAGCTTGAGCGCCAGGGGTGGAACCTCACGCCCCCCCCCCCACTTGCATACATTCAAACTAACCAGGGAGGGGGAGGGAGGCCAGCGACATATTACGCCCATGATAAAGTTAAATACACTTATTGTAGAGAAATCCTCATGAAAAGGAGGAGGGGGGCACATTTCAAAAATAATCATTATGTAAGTAATGGATGCTCCCTGACATATCTGCAAGATACGCGTTACTATCTGAAGCTGTATGTCAGACGGCACTATCTGACCTTTTAATGTCAAGGTTTTAACCTTCATTTTTTTCGTTGTAAGTTTCCGTCTATAGCAAGATAATATTTACACTTTTATATGAGATTCTTCATAACACAAAAATGGCATATATGTTGAATTTGTTTTATGTACATCTGTTTACGCAGTATTTCTTATCTCAGTGGAAACATCCGACTTGTTTGATTTGCCATGGTCTTCCTAAGTTACACACGATTCTGAAAAATTATGTCGTCAGAGCACCTTTGTTCATTGTTAATTTCTCTCACAAAAGATTTTTTAATTAGTTATTTTAGACAAATACAATATAATTTACAGAAACAGTCGAAAATAGTAAATGATACCAGGCAAATTTTAAAAGTAATTGTTTCAGAAAATCTTTTTTTTTTATTAGAAAAGATTTTACTATATAAAATATCCAATTGCTTTATCTTAATTCTCAATTTCAAAAGCTTCTATTCAAGCCGTTTACGAAGAATATCGGAATAAAAGAAAAACTTTCAACAAAGGAGGGCTAAATAATCAAATTTTCCTAATTTCTCGTACTTTTCATATTTAAAATTCAAATGGGACGCAGATTTTTTCTGACGGTCCCAGTATTATTTTATGACCCGCAATGGCATTTTATGGAAGGAACGAAAACCTTAGCGTCGCAGCTTAATTACCTTTTTTAGACGAACTAAAAAGCGAACCAAATTTTACTCATTTCTCTGATTTTTTATATATTTTAGTTAATGATATGAAAAATAAAACCCTAAAATTACAATTTTTATTTTTTGTTTTAAATTCTAGATGCCCAGGGCTATAATTTGAGCCATACCCGAAGAAAATCAGTCTACAAGAAAATCTTCCAACATAGGTGTCTGCTCACTTCTCAGTTTCATTATCGGTTTCCCTTTCCTTCCAAATTATTGTTTGCTTAATATTTTTAATTTCAATAGGAAGCAGATTTTTCTCAAGATTCTCAGTATTTTTCTAAGCTCCTCTGTGGTCACTGCATGGGGAGAATATAAAAACTCATGGTTGTGGTTTGATTTTTTTTTTTTTAGGCGACGTAAGGAGTGGACAGGCGCTGGCAAAAAGGACTACATTAGAAAATAAAATTTTTCACTAATTGTAAGTTATTTAAATTTGGAACGTAAAAATAAAATAACGCGTTTGTATTATAATAATATTTTTATTCAGAAGTTGCAAATAATAGCAATAAAAAATTGTTGTCTCTAAAGGCGGTGTACGGTTGTGTATTTATTCTTCAGTTGTGTCGTTTCAGCCCAACAACCTTAATTTAGGAGAAGTCCTTTCATTCTGAAAATGAAAAAAAAGTTATTTTTGCAACACCCACCTCTAAAGTTGACGTTTGCATGCTTCTAAATGGTGCCTAAAGGACCCTATTTGAGCAGATTGTGCGTGAAAGAAATTTCGCGCATGCGCAGTTTGAAGATGGCTTACTTTTAGACACTGGTGAAAAAGCTGCGCATGCAAATGTTTTAATGATTGAAGTTTTGTTCTTAGGGTTTCTACCCCCCTCCCCCCCCCGGGGGGGGGGCACAGAAGCATAAACGCCAACATTTTTTTTCAAACAAATTTTTTTCAACAATTTTGTTTTTCAAAATTTTTTTTCACCAAATTTTTTTTTTTTTAATTTTTTTCACACAATTTTTTCTCAAAACATTTTTTTCAAAATTTTTTTCAAACATTAAAAAAAATTATTATTTTATTTCTTTGCTCAACTCTATGCAATATAAAATTAGTGTTTTTCGTTACCACCTCCTTACAACTTTTCCGGACGGGCGTTGCAAAAAATAGCGTGTGATACACGTGCGCGTAGGTGATTGGTAACTCGTGTGATTGCATCATTCGCCTGCGGTTCGACTCATGCTTCGAGCCTCCGGCTTATGCTGCAAAATTTGCACTTGCACACAATCACCTATTTTACGCACTTGTATCACAAATAACTATTTTGTGATCTCTATGGTAATTTTCAATTTGGAAGTAGAATATTTGAATCCTATTTATTTCAAGAGTTTCATTTAACACGCTCTCAATTTAAAATTGTCAAATATAACTAGTGATGCTCTCATTCTAAAACTGAAGCCTCGGAAGCGGTTATATTATATCAGAAAAAAAAAGGTTTAGCTGGATTTTTCGTTCAAGCTGTAATTATTATGTCAATATAGTTTGCTATGGCATATAGTTTCGTCAGTGACACATGCAATGACGTAAAATCTACAATCCTTAAGAAAACAATATGCTATATTTTACTTTCATATAGAGGAAACTTTACAATGGTAACAATTCAAGAAAATATTTTAATTTGTTTAATTGAATATTTCTAAATTTAAAAAAGTCCAATAGAATGTCCTAAGTAATTGTCCAGTTGTGTATGTGTATGTATTGCAGATAACTTGACGAAATTCGGAGGGCTTCTCACCTCTAATATCTCAAAAACGACCAACAGATTTCCAAAAATATTCATTACACTTATTTTCAGCACTTTATAATATCTCAAAAGTCAAACTGTCTACTGTTACGGAATATTCCGTGAGACTTTTGCACCTCGTTCAGGGATAACATTACGAAAAATCCTGCAATACCAGCTCTAGCTGGCATTAGAAAATATCTAAAGTCAGATGTAGATCCCGTTAGATATGTCAAAATGTCACCCCTATTTTGGCTAAAAAGAATTTCTTTGTCAACAAAATATAAGAATCTTCAATTGAACGATAAATGAAGCGATTTGATGAGGAAAAAGTTTGAAATTATTGTCACGTTTGTTACTACGATGTCTCAAATATGGCACTGTCACGATATCGGAATGATCATATTTAACTCACCGTTTAGGTGCTTTTAAACATCCTTACGGCCAGAAACACTGCGTAAATAATTAAAATTGAATGGTTTTTTAATAAACCAAAATGTATTTGGATTTTTTTTATGCCGATATGAGCTGTTATGTCGACAAAAAACGAGAGTTTCACGCACATCAGCTGTCACTTGAGACGTTGGAAAGAGGTAGGGATTTGACCAACATTATTTCTGTGACTAGTCTCAGAGGTGCCTTCTTGGTACCATAAATCGCTACTCGTAATTTTTGAGTCTGTAATCGAGTGTTTCTGACCGATTAGATGTTTAAAAGCATCTAAACGGTGATTTAAATATGATCATTTCCATATCGTGACAGATCCATATTTGAGACATCGCAGTAACAAAAGTAACAACAATTGTGAACTTTCGCTCCTGCAAATCGCTTCCTTTATCGTTGAATTACAGATTCTAATAGTTTGTTGCAAACAAAAAATTCTAGCCAAGACAGAGGTGACGCCCCTATTCTGCAATTGCGCCAAAGATTCTTATAATTTGGACTTACCACTACAATCGAGAAACCGCTAATCATGGACAATTTGGTGATTTCTTGTTGGGGTCGCAAAGCGGTATAGCTGGAGGCACAATATATATTGGCCCATGTTCCCAAGGCTGATTGTCGTGACCAAGGCCCATACCACTAGATCCATGATAGCCACAGCCAAAGCGACATATATAGCCACCACTCCCGGGATCGCCTTTCACAACGCCTTTTCCGCCTTTTCCAACACCTTTTCCGGCACTTTTTCCCCCACCGCTGCCCCTTCCGCCTCCACTACTGTGTCCACCTCCACCGCCGTGTCCGCCTCCACCGCCATGTCCACCTCCACCACCCCCTCTGGCTTCAGAACCAGCCATCTGAGACAGTGCAATAATGGACCATAGGAAGAAGATAATAACAGTTCTTGCGGATACCATGTTGCAAGTTCAATGCTTTTGAGATGTCTTTCCCATATAGCTTTAAGCATAGACAAAATATGAGATCTCCTGCTCATAACGATAAAAATTTTTATATTCATGCGAGTCTGAAATTAGATTTTCCTGAAGATTTTGTTATTAATGTGATATTACTGAATAGATTAATTGCATAGAGCTAAAAAATAAGACAATAACTCATTATTTATTCTCTACAGTTGTATTTAATGACTGATATCATTGTTGGTTAATGGAATGGGGACTATAGTCAAGGATTCTTCTCGTCATTCAGACCACAAACTCATGTACATAGATTTTATGCCTCTTTATATTATAGTGACATTGTAGAAAAAAATTTTAATTAGGACTAGTGCAATCCATAAATTACGGAACAAAATTTAGGGGTTGATGGAATAAAATATTACTACCTTCAAAAAAAATAAGAACAGTGTATGAACCTAAACTAATCAGTATGCGTATAATTGATGTTTTCTATTTATTAAGTTGCAAATATTGATGATTATGAATGACTTTATCCAAAGGATATGCATTCGTTATCATACAATCTCAATTTAATTTTAATTTTTATCGGATTTGAGTAATGTATAACTTTTATTTAAATATAAGATTTTATCGCAGCAGGAATTAGAAGCAAAGAGAAAAATTTATAAGTTCACTTGGAATGCTGATTCATTTCAAAGATGTTTACAATTTGAAATTTTCCAAATTGTTTCATTATATAATGCTTATATTTTAAGATTCTAAAATACAAAATTTTGTTCAAAAATAAATCTACGGTAGATGTCCCAGTAATCGTGAAACTTAGTTTTAATTCGCATATATTTTTTAAAAATATATTAAAATTGACATTTTATGCTAAATTCCAATTTATTTCAGCATTGGATATTACTAAATGGAATTACAATGAATTAAAATGAAATGAAAAACAAGAAAATTGGCATCTCGATTACTGAGCCATTTACATCATCTTGAAGATTTGAAATTGAGGGTCATTTAATTTTCAATGTGTATCATTTTCACAAGACATAATTTTAATTTTTTTTTTAATTAGTTTCATTTCAAAGATTTAAAATTCCAAATTCTTCCATTTCAAAGATTCAAAAATGAACGTGGTAGAAGAAAAATCAATAGACAATTTTGATTTCTCGGACTTAGTGTTACAGGATGGGAATTGGGTAAAAGCTGTAAAATAGGGATATTTGAACTCACCTCCAGGAAACAAAATTTCAGAAGACGGTGAAATGAGATTATAATTATGAAAGAAGATGAGAAACACAAGAAAAATGTCAGACAGCTAAATAAAGATTTGGGAATGAGAACAGAAGAATAAAAAAAATAAAAGACAGATTTAAGTACATCAAATGAACAAAACGAATAGCCAGATCATAGAAGACTCTATCTATTAATAAAAAAGTGGCGCAGATTGTAAATAAAATAAGGAAAGGAAAGGACTCAAATCAAACTTAAAACTCAATTATTAACAGGGTAAACGAGGAGTGCAGCAATAAATTAGACATTTTGGAAATAAAGAGAGCATTTGAAGCTCAGAAGAAAAGGGAGAAGGAAAACAATTTTGTGATAAGAGGCCTATAAATAGAAGGTACTGACAAAAAACGGAGGTAAAGGCGTTGTTTGAAAAGGAATTAGATGCGAATGTGGAAATTATCTGGGCTGCAACTGTAGATATTGGGGAAAAGGAAACTACTATCGCAAAAATATGTTGCTGGGAAGAAAAGCAATTGATTATAAAAAGAAAAAAGTACTAAGCGGTAGGAAGATTAGTATAGATGATGATCTCACTAAAGGCCAAAGGTAGAAATAATGAAAACCACAATATCGTTTAAAACGAAGCAGTAATATTAGCATAATCTTTGAAATATGGATTTACAGCAAAAATTATTTTTTGTCTTATTATTAATTAATCATATTTTCAAATCCTTGAAGCAAATATATTATATAGCTGGAAATAAAATTCTGAAATCCTAAATATAGCGCTAATTTAATAGGAATGTTAAATTTAATGTTTACGGAGGCTTAAATTTATAATTGATTTCACAGTTTACGTTGAAACTAGAAAGTTTAAACAGGTCTAATAGAAATGAAAATAAGTGGAATTAACATCATCAATGTTTTTCAAATTTTTATACTTTTTCAACACTTGGATGAAAAGTTATATAATTAAACCGTTTTTCTTATACTTAACCAAAAAATTTCAAGTGACATTTCCATTTCGTACAGCATTTAAAACTCAAGAAGTCACCGTAACTAATTTCAAGATATGAAAATCCATGAATCGGGGATACAGTTGGCTTTTTCAAAATAAAAAATTACGTTTTTAAAAATTATATTTGTTTCGTTGATTCAATTTCTCAATATTTTCCTGTATGAACTGCAACATTCTTCCGTTAGAAGAAGTAAAAATGGGGCACCAAAAACTGAGAGTTAACCAAGTTCGCACAAACTGGAGGGACTTGAAGAAGAGCAAGAGAAGGAAAGATTTGAGTTTTCAGTACTCCCAACGATCTTGGGCAAGCGGAAAAATCAGGGAGTGAAAGCCAGGTGGTGCAAACTTTTTGTTTAATGTAGCATCTGTCAGAAAAAAATTTACGGACTTCTGCAAATTAGTCGAAAGTTTTGATCATTTTGAATTAATAGAAACATGAATTGAAGAGAAAGATTAAACGAGAGTCAGGCAATTTTTAACCAAATATTTCCAATGGATATGCCATTTTTCTACATCAAGAGTACGAAAAGAGCAATATATGTAATAGAGGGCCAGAAGAAGAAGTCACAAGGGCATCTAAAGATATGGTATCCAATACAAAAGGAGATCAGTTGATAAAGTTAGTGGATGGTAAAGGATGATGCATATTAAATTATAACGTAGCAGATGATAATGTAGGAGAATTTACGCGTGTGGGTAATTCGAATAAGAAGAAGGGAAGCGGATCATCAGTAATTGTTAACACAATAAGTAACTACCAAGGTTAGAATAAGATAGAAGATTTCACAATAATAGAGAGAATAGAGTCAGATTATCAACTAATGCGGAAAAAAAATTTCAAGTACGATCAAGTATAACTAATAGGCACTATAAAAAGAGAATGTTGTATGGAATGACGAAAGTAAGAGCGAATATAATAAAAAATGAGTACTCACGTTTACTCGGAACAGAAAGTAAAAGAAGAATGAAATATTTTTTTATGTCAAGCAAACAACACGTTAAAGATACAAAATAAAAGTGAATCTTTGGAAATCGAAAGAAAATGAAGTTTCGTGGGAAGCTTGTATTCAGAAAAATTATAGTTTAGGAAACTGTGCGAAAATAAGAAGAAGGAAAATGGGAACGGACTGATGAGTTATAAAAGAGAAAAAATTCAAAAACAGGGAAAGTTATTTGGAAGTAAATGAATGAACAAAGGAAGAAAAATTAAGCATAACTAATGAAATAAAGATGGAAGAATGGGAACATAGTATGGACCACTTAGAAGGAATGGAATCTCATACAACAATTAAAGGAAAACTAGATAAACTACAGGAAACCTAGTCGCATCTTAGCGGCGAAAAAATCAATGAAAAACTCAATAAATTAAAAAGGAAGGAAGCTTTAGGAGAATATGAAATACTGAATGAAGCATGGGTGTATTAAGAGGGAGATGGTGAAAGAAACTACTTTGAGCTATTAAGAAGATAATTGAAAGGAGTGCGGTTTCCGGATAGCTGGAGGAAGGGGATTCTCATGCCTATGAATTGAAGAAAAGAGATTCAAAGGATATAAACAAAATTATAGATAGAAGAAAGAATTAGTTAAGTTTTAGTTATTCTTCAAGAAAAAAGTATTCAGCAATACTTTATCAAGGGAGTGTGTTTCGGACTGTAAGGGATTTATGAGTTTTCGTACACAGAATTACTATAAAGTAATAATTATTTTAAAAACAAGCACTTTGGTTACACGGCTTTGAAATACAAAACTGTTGATACAATATATTTGATTACGGGCATTAGAGATTGAATATAATTTAGAATAAAATTTTTTGACAGAAAAATAGAGAGGTCAAAGTTCGTCTACTCGGAAGTAGATCTGGATCGATACCCGTTCTGCTCGATACTGATTTACTCACGCTGGTTGCGTGAGACCGCCCAGTCTTAGCATGACCGAATCTGTTTAAAGTTACTGATCTCTGTTGATTTTACAACCAAAAAATTTCTGCAATTCAATCTCACATATTTTCATACATGTTCCAGATACATACATACAATTAATTTCAAAGCGTCCGACACATTCTCCCCCTCGTATTTCCTGCTCGGAAGGAATACCCTTATTCTGGAAGGACGCACGATTTCCTCACTGATCTTCTATATGTCTCTGTCGTGGTTTTCACATCAACAACGCGCACTCTTTTATCTTTTCCTGGATACACTGCTACCACTCGTCCACGTGGCTTCTTTCTGCCATTTGGTCCGTTTGTTGATCGCTGGTAGATATTGTGTCACCCAACGTCGCCAAAATTGATCGGAAAAGTGTTGAGAGATACGCCATTGTCGACGTAGAATTTTTCCGTCGGAAAAATCGCCGGGAGGACCATGTGATTCTTCAGTTTCTCCAGGTGTCAACATCAAGAAATCATTTGGTTTTACACTCGTCAGATTTTCAGGATCGTCAGACACGTGCGTCAATGGTTGGCTGTTTACCAAATATTCCGCTTCGGCGAACAATGTTTGAAGCACTTCCTCACGTCGTGCTTGTTCTCGCAAGGTCGATTCTAAAGCTGTTTTGACAGATTTCATCAGGCGTTTCCAGCATCCACCCATGTGCGGAGTAGCTGGATGAATAAAATTCCATTGTATTTGGAATTTTGAAGTCCATCGTAGGATCTCATTTTTGTCGAGCTCTTGGACGGCCTTTTTCAATTCTTCAGATGCTTCTCTCAAATTCGTTCAGTTGTTGAAATAAATTCGTCGGGGATGTCTTCTTCTAGCTATCATTCAATGGAGAGCCATTATCATTGAGTCCGTCGTTAATGATGCCGCTATTTCCCAAAATAATCAACTCCTGTGTCGGTAAAAGGTCGAACGCGATTTTGGAAGCGCGGAGCTAGTAAGGGGTTGGATCTTCGAGGATTTTGAGACAGGTTGGCCCTTCTTTAATTTTGTCCATTCGGCGGCGTATGATTCCTTTTGAGCTTGGATTAAAATGTCGAGTTCTGCTCGTTGAATTTCTTCGGCTGTCAATTCCCAGAGACCTCCATTCTTCTCCAATTTCGGCACTTTCTTGAACCATATGTCGCACAAACGTCTGACCCAGGCTCGCGTGCGTATCAAACGAAGCCATGAAGAAAATCTCTTCGCGTTTATCAGAACGTCCATCAAGCTAGCACCCCCACCATCGAAAATCAGTATTTTGATTATACCC
>CAKNXH010002424.1:33427-66216 GCA_932178445.1 Andricus quercusramuli
TTTAATACTGGTGCAAAAATTAATTGAACAATCCCTCCGCACCAACAAGGACTTTAAGCAAACCTAGAGGATCGAACACCGACATGACTTAACTTGCATTTACTTTTGGAAAATCTGTTTTGAAAGTAAAGCAATCACTCTAGGCTGCCCAAATCACACCGAGGACTCTTTGTAAATTTTCTTCGTTGAAATTCAATTCACTTCCAGATGGTGCAAGAACATGTTGTGGCAACGTTTGTAATAATTCTGTAGAATTCGACGATCAGTTGCGAACCTCGAATCCACCTTGTAGATGAATGAACGCGACGTCATGAGCTTTCTGGATCGCCTCTTCCGCTGTGTTTACGCTGTCCAAATAATCGTCCATGTAGTGTCTCTCTGTAATAGCTCTGCATGCATCCGGGTAGGCTTCTTGAAATTCGTTAGTATTTCTGTTTCTTATCTCGTGGGCGATATAAGGAGAACAGATGGCTCCAAATATCATTGACTGCATTTGCAGTACAATCAATTTACCAGTTTTCTCATCTCGTTGTAAATAGCGTTGACTGTCCTGATCTTCTTCTCGAATTCTCACCTGGGGAAGCATTTCTTTTAAATCTCCGCAAATTGCTATGAGACCTTGTCGAAACGTAAACAGCACTCCAACCAGAGAATTCAGAAGAAACCTTTCAACAGCCGGTCGCTCAGAGAAACTCCATGACTCCTCGCCGCTGCGTCGAACACCAAACGAGGCTTCGTTGGTTTATGCGGGTGAATCACCGCGAAGTGGGGAAGATACCACGTTCTCGGGCCTGTGTGAGCCGCCTCCTCTTCCGTCAGCCATCGGGCGTACCCCTTCCTCTCGTAGTCACTGAGTTTCTCTAGATTTCCTGTGCGTTTTGCTTTTTTCTCAATTTTATCCTTTGCTCTCTTTTCTTCTGAATAGCAAAGTGTCTCTTGAGTGGGGGAAACTCCAGAGAATTCGGTCGTCCAGAAATCCTTCAAAATGTCGCGAAGATCCACGTCGTCCTGTTTTCGATGAAAGAATAACGTAAAATCTCTGTCCACTTTATCCAATTCCAATCAAAACTCGAGGTTGCGCATGTTTAAAATCGGCTATATCAATATTTTTCAAGTGAAACCATTTCTCAGTATCAGCCTTCACCGTCTGAGCAGCCAGTGATAATTTCCCCACAGTTTGTACATCCGTTAGTTTATACTTCTTACCGGTTCGTCCTTGAACGTGTAGATTTACTAACCTGGATGTTTGATCCTTGAATTCAATATCATCCGTGACCCATTATGAATTCAAAGGTTCGTTGGGTCCATGCAATCCCAATTCGATGGCTGCCTCGTCTTCAAGTAGAGTCACAGTTGAACCTGAATCCAGAAATGCATGTGTGTCGAATTGTCCTGCTGGTCCATACAATGTCACAGGTAAGATCATCAGGTAAACTGTATTTTTCTCCCTAGGCGAGAGGTTCACAACCTCTTTTCCATTATGATGATATGATTTAGCATTCGATGATGTTTCCACTTACACCCGTCTTTGCCACATGCTTTCCGGTTGCAATCCTTTTTTGTATGCTCCGTTGATAAACAGCAGAAACACACTTTAGCCGTCGTCGCCCATTTCCAGCGCTCGTCGACGGTCAGCCTCCTAAATTGTGCGTAATTCTCGATTTTATAGGCTCTAGAACAATGAGCACACATCGCCTCTTTCTCCTCTCCGTTTGAGGCCGCGATCACACGCTTACTTTTATCTCTCTCATGCGTAGGACGTTCGTAGATCACAATAGCAGCATTCGCTCGCTCTTCAAGCCACTTTGAACATCCATCCATGGCTGTATTTTTTCGATTCTGCGCCACAGCTTCACCCCATCTATTTTTCAGTTCATTAGGTAGTTTTCCTATCAACCGTTTAAGAAGATGAGAATTCGTGAGACCTGAAGATTGAAGAGATTCTACCGTAGTTACCAGGTTAGATACGGCATCGGCAAATTTTATTCGATTCATTGGTTTATCATCTCTCACATTAGGCATCCCAGTAACTTGGCTTGTCACTTCGTCGATTATATATTCTAGACGACCGTAACGTCTCTCTAATGTCGATATCACATTTTCCACGTTCGTAACCACTAGCGATGCTCGGACTGCCTCCAGTGCTTCTCCCTTCAAAAATGTTCGCAGTCGAAGCATGTTTAATCTCTGTGAAAATCCGCATTCCCTAGTAGATTCACGAAAACTACCTATAAACAATTGCCAATCTGCTGGGTTGCCGTCAAAGGATGGCAAGTCTTTGTCAAGGGCTTGTCTTGCCATATATTTGTGACTCACGGTCACTTCTGGCACCAATTCATCTGCCGGTATTTCATTCTTCTCCGGGTCATCGTTTGTCATATTTTGGTTTGTCTTTTCAGGTATAAGAATTTTCGATTTTCCGATCCATAAGCGTACTTTCGAGATGCTCGTCTGTTCCGTACATGCAGAGTGAACTGATTCTCTGTCTTCGCTGCTCTCTCCAGCTGGACTTCCTGAACGTTCATCTAGTTTTGCCTGTTCTAACTGGGCTCTCATTTCCGATAATTTCTTTTGACGATCAGCTTCGTGTTCCACCAAAACTCTTTAATGTTCGGCCGCTTGTCTTTTGATTTGAGCGATTTCTCCAGCTTTCGCTAAATCTATTTCTATTTGTCTTCTCTTAATAGTACAGGCAGATGATGTTCCCGACCGCCTGGAATTGCGCGAAGTTTCTGAGCGCGAAGTATCCGATCGTCTCGTCTGTGAATCACGATCGAAATTCTCTGTACTTTTCTCATTTTCCGCATGCACGTCAGCTCTTACGCTTTTTCTTTGTGCAATTTTATGTTTTGGCTGTTTAGATCCATATGTCAGTCGCTCGGGTACCAATCCTTTCGTTTTCCTCTCACTTCTTCTTAGTGTTTCTTTCTCTCTCTCTCTTTCCGGGATGTCGATGGAAGCTAAAGTTGAAGGAGGCACGGTGTCCCCACTCACTTCCGTTTGAGTTGGATTTCTTACCATTCCGTCTCCTCCGTGATGCTTCATCTACTCCCCCTTGTTACCTGATCTGTCCATATTAACAAGGTTTTAAGTATCGCTAATCGGGTAAATACACTTTTTCCTATCACAGAATTGTAGTTATTTTCCGGCACAAATACCAATTGCACTGTTCACGAGTATAAGAGAACTCTCACACGTATATCTCGATTTCTCTACGTGTCTCACGTACGTCGTGAACGAAGCACTCACTTTTCTCAATTCAAAATATCAGATCTTGCACTTATTTCACACTTTTCCGGATCCAAAAATCCACCGCTTAAGATCCAGCTCGAAGGACCATGTTTCGGACTGTAAGGGATTTATGACTTTTCGTACACAGAATTACTATAAAGTAATATTTATTTTAAAAACAAGCACTTTGGTTACATCGCTTTCGAATACATAACTGTTGATACAATATATTTGATACGGACATTATAGATTGAATATAATTTATAATAAAATTGTTTGACAAAAAAATAGAAAGGTCAAAGTTCATCTACTCGGAAGTAGATCTGGATCGATACACGTTCTGCTCGATACTGATTTACTCACGCTGGTTGCTAAGCAGGCGACTTCGGCGACTTCGGCGACGCGACGTTGTCGTCTACCCATGTATTTCATTTTAGTTATCAGGGTTATAACCTGGCAACCTAGCAAACTGGCAAACCCTCGACGGCCCAGTTTTAGCACGACCGAATCTGTTGAAAGTTACTGATCTCTGTTGATTTTACAACCAAAACATTTCTGAAATTCAATCTCACATATTTTCATACACGTTCCAGATACATACATATAATTAATTTCAAAGCGTCCGACACAAAGTGCTTTGAAAATGTTTTGAGAGTTTTCACAAATTCAACGTAATACCCAAGAATTAAAATCAAATGATTGCATTAGAAAAAATATAACCAACTAATTATCTTTTAATTTTCATTATTATCAAATGTTTCCGCATAAATTGAATTCAATTGAATTTAGTATGATATGTAACTGTTAATAATTAAATTATTTTTGTCAATGTAAACTTCCATGAGTAGTAAACCAGAGAACGACAGTAAGTGAAAGTACAAATCTATTATCATATGAACATTTTTAATTGTCAATGTTCCATATAAATAGAATTAAATTTACATTGAAATCATATCACAAATTATTTCTTTCTTTCCTTTTAGATATCAGAGAGTTAATATTTTCATTTTGTTTTGAATACGAATTTTATATTATATTATTATCATATTAATAATACTCAGGAAATGAAATTCAATAAATTAAATTTACGTATTTTTCGTGTGTGTATATATATAGTAGGGTGGTCCAAATTAATTTATTTTTGAATTTTGATCATTTCGTTCCGGAAACTGAATCTTCATAGTGGAAAAACTCTTGTATATTTTTTCATATTTTCACAATAATGATGGAGCGAGCGATTCATTGAACAACTCTTACCCGAAGAGCCCACACTCCATCTGCGCACACAGAAAGTCCACACTAGTGTGAATGGGGATTTCGCATTTTTGATCATTGACAATTCTCTTAAAATGCAAGCAAATTCAATTTCAAAGTAGTGTTTTAAGTGTGAAATTTTATCAGAAATTTTATGGTGATGATTACTTTTTGACAATAATTGAATCTGCTTTCGAAAAAAAGAATTTTTGAAAGTATAATTTTTAAAAAGTCTCTTTTTCTATAAAAAGGTACCATTTTCTTTATATTTAATAAAAGTGGACGGGTCCAACAAGTTTTTGAAGCTGATATTCGATAATTTATGAATAACAATATTGTTTCTCATTCCTTTTCGTCAAATATTACAGTGAAATTAGAAGTAAAAGTTTTTCTAAATTCTAGTCGATAAAATGAGTGCAGAATTATGCTTATTTCCCTACTTCAAAAGTACCCCAAATTCACACTCTGCAGAAAAAATATTTGTTTTCATTTTTCTTCAAGAATGCTTTTTTTCCTCAAAGTACAATATTTCAACTTCAAAATCTCGTTGGACCCCATCCACTTTTATGAAATATGAAGAAAATGGTACCTTTTTATAGAAAAAGTGAATTTTTTCAAAATTGTACCTTTGAAAATTCTCATTTCTAAAAACAGCTCTAATTATTAGTATTGAAGTTTCATTATCACCATCAAATTTCTGATGAAATTTCATATTCAAAACACGACTTTTAATTTGAATTTGTTTGCATTCTAAGAGAATTATCAACGATCAAAAACGCAACCACAAAGTCCAAACTAGTGCCAATTCGCACCAAGCCTAACTTTTCAACCCCACATCAGGGGTAGTTATAGACGAATGACTCTGAGAATTCACACTAGTGTGGTCTTTACGGGTTAAGTTTATTAGCGGGTTTCTTCTTTCTCAGTGGCGTGAAAAATTTTTTTTAATCGGCTTTCGAAACCGACTAAAACCGGAACGCAAGTTCCGTTTCATTTCACGATAATTTAACTTCCATGTAATTCAAAGAGTGGTATGATAAACAAAAACTTAATTCATCAATTTTTAATGTTTATATCTTGAAAATGTAACTAAAATTAACTTCAAAACTCAAACTTCAAAATTCACTTACTTTGAAAAAAAAGACAAATTTTCATTCGGACCAAAAACCATTTGTTTGACTCAGGGCCAATGAATATTTATCTTTGATTCAAAGGAACCTTCTTTGAACCAACGAATCTTATTTCTGAGTGTGAATTTATACTTTTTGACTAAAAATCTTCAAACTATTCAATTTATAAAATTTGAATGTTCAACATTTTACAGTTCAACGGTATTTAATCTAAAGTTTTTTAATGGAAAAGTTTTTAAAACTTTTGATTTATACATGTAAAATTTTGAGTCTTCAAGTCAAAAATTCATGAATTAAAAATGGTATAAGTTTCAAATCAAAAGGTTTTAAATTCAAAAAAGTACGACTTTGAATTCTTCAATTTGCAGTTCAAGTTTGATTGCTTGAAAAAAATTAATTTCAATGACCATGAAAAATGTTTACGAACCCAGAAAAACTCGACAATTTTATTCCTATACATTAAGACTGCCACTTGGTAAGAATTTCAGCTTTATTAAAACAATAAGAAGGTTATATTTTGATACTTGTAAATAGGCCAAGTCACCAGGAAAAAACATGACGTAATTATAAGATACTGCCTCTAAATGGAAAAACAAGAATTATTCACTAAATTCATCTATTTAACCTGACTTCATTCATATTAAAAATAATCTTTTCAAAATGTATGTGTGAAAAGATATTAATTTCGTGAAGAAATAAACTTGATAAAGTCAAAATTGTAAATTAAGATACTCAGCTTGTGGGGGAAATTTAAAAAGATTTTTGAAAATTTCAGATGCGTCGGAAACATATCTAGAAAATTGCTGGTAATGTTATTTTATTTCACAGGATTTTACAAAATTTTACAAAAAAGTTCAGCTCAAAGTACTTATCTCACACACACACACACACACACACACACGATATACAGCTTCGTCCAACATGGTATGAATTTTAATGTCGGATAATTCTATCTTGACCCACATTCAAGAAAGTAGAAAACATATTTTTAGCAAATCACTTCACACAAAAAATATGCCGGGCACATATATATATATATATATTATACTTTAAATAAAAATATGTTAGGCCTGCGCGTACGCGCGTACATATTAAAGTCTAGTTGCAATAAAAGATTATAATAACGTTAATCAGAATTCAATATCGGGATAATTGGATCAGTATTTTTATCTTTTTCCATCATTCTCTAGCCAAATATCCATAAAAACAAAGTATTTTCTACAATTGAGCACACCGATCATAAAAGGGCGTCTCCGCGCGCAATTCGGTAAAAGGATTGTCCACAGGCAGAAAGTGGAAGAAAAAAAAGTGTCAAATTAAAAAATAAAAAACATCATTACCTTATCCTGGCAAAAGCTGACATTTTCTGCTGATATAATTCATGAATCCGATTATTAGTTTAGGTAATTATTAATCAAAATTGCACTCTTCATCGCGCCCAAATTCGATGTTTTATAAAACTCAACTCGCCGATTCTGGTGAAACGTTTTGGAATTTCCACAGTATATTCAGAATACATACGTCACACCTCCAAAGTCGATAAAACACATAAAAATTGCATTTATTTACCCCGGTACTCCGTCATTTGTTATTGAATATAAGTGAACAAATGCAATTTTTTAGTGTTTCATCGACTTTGGAGGCGTTACGTATGTATTCTGAATATACTGTGAAAATTTTAAAAGATTTCACCAGTTATTGAGCTAGAATCGGCGAGTTGAGTTTTAAAAAGCATCGAATTTTTGTGCGATAAAGAATGCAATTTTTATTAATTATTAGCTAAACTAATAATCGGATTCATCAATTATATAAGAAAAAAATGTAGACTTTTGCCAGGTTAATGTCATAGTGTTTTTTATTTTTTAATTTGACACCTTTTTTCCGCTTTCTGCCTGTGGACAATTCTTTTACCGAATTTCGTTCGGAGACGACTTTTTATGATCGGTATACTCAATTTTTGAAATTAATACTACCCCGAAATTCATTCAAACTTTCCATCTGGCTTTCGCTTTGTACTATTTACTAAAGATACGCGTGGATTTGGTTATATACTTTTCTATATTTGACGGCAGATTGAACAATGAATTCAAAATACCTGACACCTTTAGTTAAGCTATTTGATGAAAGGTTTGGAAAAAATGGTATATTCTCGTGTTGTTGAATTTGAGTTACCATTTATTAGGATCGCAAACGTTCATCATGTACCATAAAATATAATCAATAATAATAATTTAAATAAATGATAAAATATCCACTTTGGCTTTCATACAATTTAATTTTAATTTGATTTATTTTTGTTTTTTATTTATTTATTGAGAAAAAAGCTCACATGCAGGGCTATAAAGTACCTCCAGGAGCTGAACAGAGTATATACATAATACAATATGCAAACATGTAGAAATATAGAAATATATAGATGTAGAATCTAGAGTGTAATGTAAATTTTTTTTTCAACACCCACCTCAAAAGTTGACGTTTTCATGCATGTAAATAGTGCCTAAAGGACCTTATTTGAGCAGACTGTACGCGAAACAATTTCCGCGCATGCGCAGTTTGAAGATGGCTTACTTTGGACACTGGTGAAACAGCTGCGCATGCGCACTTTCAAGTTGAGGTACTCTAGACACTGGCATAGGTAATTTTAAACACTGGTGTTGGTATCTTCTTGAAATAAATTTAGATTTAACTTGAACGAATGTTTCAATGATTAAAGTTTTGTTCTTAGGGTTTCGTAGCCCCCCCCCCCCCTCCCGGGGAAAAGAGCATAAACGCCAACAATTTTTTTCAATACTTTTTTTTCCAACCAATTTTTTTCAACAAATTTTTTTCACTAAATTTTGTTTCAAAAATTTTTTTCCACAATTTTTTTTTTAAATTAGGAAAAAAATTTTTTTTTCCATAAAATTTCTTTACTCCACTCTATGCAATATAAAATTAGTATTTTTCGTCACCACCTCCTAACAACTTTTTCGGACCGGCGTTGCAAAATATAGCGTGTGATACACGTGCGCGTAGGTTATTGGTAACTCGTGTGATTGCATCATTCGCCTGCGGCTTATGCTGCAAAATTCGCACTGGCACACAGTCACCTATTTTGCGCACTTGTATCACAAATAGCTATTAGAACCCTGGTTTAATATTAAAAATATACATTTAGCGACATTATTCGTCTATAAAAATGTAAGTAAGTTCATGTAAGTATGTGCTGTGAGAAGTTTCTGAAATCTCATATTAAGATGGCACTGATCGTGAACTTATCTTCAGATATGAGTAGACAAAAGAAAAAAGAATGACATTATCAAACCTCAAGATAGAAAAACATAAAGGAATAAAAAATAGTAATGGAACTGAATATAACAGAGAGAGAGAAAACAAGATACAGGCTGAGTCCACAGAGTTATATCAAATAAAGGTGTACCCATAGATATTAGAAATTGGTCGATCATATTTTTAAATGCAAATACTGTAGGCGCATTACGAATACTATTTGGCAGTTTATTCCAAAGCCGCCTCCCTCTGATTACAGAAGATTTTTGCATTCAACATGTTCTATGAGCAGGTATTGCTAGGGTACGACCTCCATAACGTAGCCCAGGTCAACGTGGAAGGTTCATATTATACCGCAAAAACAATTCCAATAAACATACAGGGTTTACATTTTTGAAGATCATGTACAGCAAAGTACCCGTAAAATATTGTCTTCACTTGGCAAATGTCACAAAACCAGCTCTTTCCGGATACTCAGACATATGATCGAATATGTGAATATATGAGATATGAACGGCCCTTAAAAAAAGGTATCGCCAAATTCTCTGAAAAATTTGGGCTTCCGAATTATCTGGGAAGAATAAGATCCAGGCGACTAAAATGCTGGCCGTTCCTATACTGCTCCACACATTTGGTGAAGTAAAATGGAATGTCGATGAGTTAGAGCAATTTGACCGAAGCACGCGCAAGATGATGACAATCTCCCGCAGTCATCATCCTAGATCTTTTGTACCTCGAATATACCTCCCTCGAGATAAAAAAGGTGAGAGCTTGCTAAGCTTGTAGTGTCTTCTTCGAAGAACGGTTCTGGGTATAGCCTGATCTGTTTCTAATAGCACAGATTCTCTTCAGCTTTCATCTCTTACTGTGTCGTCTGTCGCATAAGGTCATCCGCAGGAGTAGATGATGTACACGTTCCAGTAGCGTCGGGATTGGTTGCTTGAAGGAACCATGATCGTAGCTTGCGGAGCCTATAGCTTCTGAAAAAAGTAATATAAATATAAACGTTTAACTTTGGATATACTCGAAATAAGGAGTAGTGGGTGGGAGTTTGGAGTGAAATTTGTCCGGGAGGAAGATCTGAACTCAGAATGTCATCTACGTGAGAAGCAATTTATGTAGACTAGGAGCGTTATCGCTTATTTCCGATAGGCGGTGAGCTTCTAACATTGCACGTAGGTCCTAGTTGGGCGAAAAAAGGTTTGATAGGGTGGGGGGATTGGTACATGAACTCTTGGGGGTACATTCTTTTGCGCCTTCTGGTCTGATTGTCGGCTACAATGGGAGTAACTGAAGGTTTGATCGATTCCGCCGAAGGCTGTCCGGGGCAAGGTGTTCCACATATGCAGTCTTCTAGACGCGTGAGAGAAAACAAAAACACATAGATTGGGTGGAATGGTAGGAACCAGGCTAGATGACGGGCTCCGTGGGACACTCTAACTACGAGGCGTCTGATGGAGACTTGGTTGTTGGGTGTAATTTCGGGCTCTGATAGATACTCTGGTTAGGAGGCATCCGTTGGAAACTCGATTATGTACTTGAACTTTGGGCTTCATCCGACACTCTGACTGGGAGGCGTCTGTTGAAAACTCGATTGTATACGTGAGTTTCGGACTCCAGGGGACACTCTGACGGAGAGGCGTCCGTTGAAGACTCGATTGTGTTTGGGGAATAGGTTCCACGGAATTGAGAGCAATATATTTTATTTAGATATATGCAGGGAAAATATAATTATAATGCGATTTAACATGTTCAGTGACTCTGCTGTTTGATGACAAGTCATTGGAAGTCATTGCCACAAGTCATCAAAATAATGATAAATAAAATGAATCAGTTGTGAGATTTGCAGGCAAGTAACAAGGTTTTGGTTGAGTAATAAGACATCACTCCAACGTTGGGTAAAGCCAGAGCGCATCAAGAGTGGTAGTAAGTAAAGCAGCATCTCCAGCAGTATTGCTTTGCGATAGCAGGTAGTCGTAGGTTATGAGTGTGACGGCCAAGGGGTGAATCGTCTGTGTTCCGCGCAGCTCGACGATTTTGGTTGGAATGCTTTGGCTGAATTTTTTTTCAACCTTCTTTATTCATTATTAATTTGTACATACATGTTTAAATTGGTTATAGGTGGTACAATTCCACCGGCATTCAGCAACACCGATTACGGTGTTGCTGAAATCCAATAATGGGTAAAAAGATCAGCGTGTTAAAAACTTTATTACTACATTTATTTTTATCCACTTATCTTAACTTAGTAACTTAGTATCTATAATAATATTCTCAGGTTCTTTCGAATGATTAAGAAGAAAATAATAAAATTTGTAGGTTAAGTCTGGAATGTGTAATGTAATATTGTCAATGTTTAGTTTTTTCCTAATATCGACGTTTCTAGTTTCAGGGTTTGCATTCGCGATTTGTCTTCAAATTTTATTTTTGTAACTGTATTTTCTGTAGTCATAATTTTGCAGCATTGCTCCATACAGGTACCGCGTACAGTAATAATGGCTTGACGGAAGTCTTGTATAATATGAGTTTGTTCTCAAGGCGAAGTGAGCTTCTCCTATTGATTAGGCTATACAGAACAGTAATAATTTTTTATCCTTTTTCACTTGCCTCGATAATATGCTTCAGGTAGAGTAGATTATAATCTAGTATCAAACCGAGGTAATTAACTTTTAAAAAAATTGAGTTCATCTCGAACTTTTGCTTCTTTAATGAGAAAAATATCTATTTTGTGTTTCTCAGAAAAGTGCCTCATCTCTCTTTTCTTTTGCAGAATACCACTGGTATTTCAGTCACCTATAACTAGTTAATTACTGTTTACTGAAATTTCCGAATAAATTTATGTATTCTGAAAATATAATTCCCTGGTCTACCGGATCTGGATTATTCGTAAGTTCATATTGAAGACCCTCAAATAAATTTAGAAGTTTCTTAATATTAAATTTTTGTTGAAGTACCTCAAATACTGATACAAATTCGTGGATTTGTTGGTCCTCCGATTCTGGTGGTGGCTCCGATTTGGTCAGTGTAGCTTATTGTGCTTGTTGAAGTGAGGCGCTGTAAATATTTGTTGTTCTGCTTCTTCACTGCCTTCTGTCGATTTCTTTGGCTGCTGAAACTGTGGTGTTCTGTACTCTCTTCGGCAGCTCTGGAAAATTGCTCTGGTTCCTGGTCACTGGATACGTGCGTTACTCACTTTTCGCCTCCACTTGTATTTGTGTGCAGTGTGTTAATTTATGCCACAACCGCTTAATTTTCTGCAGGCATTCTTCATATTTTGGGCATCTGTAGTGATTAGCCTGATGATCTTCCTAACAATTTGCACATGTCGGTTTTGTTTCTGCATCCTTGTCACAATGTGAGGATGCGTGTTCGTTGCTGCACTTTAAATATTTTGTTTTGTTGAAGCAATTTCTTGCGTCGCATCCAAATTACCGGAGATTGGGACCCTGTGTAATTTCTAGTCGATTTTTATAATGGACCCACTTCATTCTTGTGCAGTTTAGTACTTTGATGTTTTTAACCTCCTAAAGTTGCATGTATGTAGTTGTTCTATCGTAATACACTAGGTATGGTGGATATTTCTGTTGTCGATTTTGCTTAATTTTCATCATTGCCACCGACTTTGGTTTGTGTTCTAATTCTTCAAGTTCTTCTATGATGTCATCTGTGCTTATTCTCGGTAGCCTTCTGAGAACTAGTTTCTTATCCTTTGCTGATTTGATATCGTATGTGTGGGACGGTATACTAGACCTTCGTAGGAAGTCTTTAATTAGTTCATGATCTTTGGAGCCTGTAGGATATATTGTGATAGTTTTCTGTAAAATTTTCATACAGCGATTCCTCGTAACTGCTTTAGCATCGTTGTAGATTTTTAATCTTTTAGTATCGGGTCTAGTATCGGGTTTAGTATCGGGTTCAGTGATGCCGATCACTGATGGCTTATCCACTGTCTGTCTCTGCGCTCCCATGTCTTCAGATTCCTGTTTGGATGTTGTTTGTTTCGTGATGATGTTGTTGGTATTTTCTTTACTTTCAGAGCAGTACATGTCATCGTTGTTAGTTAAATTTTCGAACTGGTTCGATAGGGGGACTGCTCGAGCCATCATGTTTTCATCCCATATTCTTCAATATCATACTTCCATTACTATAAACCATTCTCGAAACCTCATTTTGCCAATTTGGAATTTTAATGTTTCCCAGGAATTGTTTAATAACATTTTTTAATGAAGCCATGCTCATTTGTCAGTACTAGTCAATTAAGGAAACGATGCACTATGTATATACTCCAAGCATTGTCCCTACTTATATAGTGCTTTTACGAATTGTTTGTTTCATAAGACCCAACTAAATAGGAACAGGTGGGAAGAGGACTCTTAATGACACTACTTATGTTTCCTGCGATGATGTTTTCGGCTCCTCGTTCTAGCCACACTCTTTTTTCCTGCACTTTCTCTTGTGTAATAATTACCAAGATCCCGGCTGTCCCATAAACACAAGAATCAAGGATACGTCGTATTTCCTGACTGCTGTCCCAGAAGCATTGAAAGAACTTTCAAATCTCCACAAATTCGCCATTCATCTTGTTCGTACTTAATTTCGTCGATGCCATACGATACTAACCTACGATTGGCAGCTCAAACAACTTTTTATTAATACAATAATAAATGATAGGCATAATACATTTTTAGTAATATTCAGTAAACTAATCGGATAAGGTGCTATTTTGACCTCAAATTCGGATCAGCGTCTCAAAATACATAGGGATACAATGGTCTCCGAAAAAGTAAATTTACCTTTTATTTTTTTGTGTGTGGCTGTGTCATTAATGTGTTATTTAATTGGAGGACCTTTCTGCTCAGTAGACCGTATTGAAACACATATATTCAATGGAGAGCAATACCACTCATTTTTCACACGATATTTTCTTTTACATATGTATGAAAATGTTACTTCCTTAGTTCCGGTCTCTATAAAAGAAAGTAATAGAATTTGCTATGTGTCCATGCCCGAAGATTGCTTTGCCACTCGTGGGTTGTAAACAACTCTCTTCTCTCTCTACAGGCATAGAAGAGAAGCATTTTCATGGATTTGTGAAATAAAATGTATTGCACTACAACATACTTTTTGCTAATTGACTAAAAAATAATAACAACGCTTTATTCTAAAACTTCGTGGTTATTTTTCACATGTAATACTGATTTTTTTCCGACAAGAATGAAATCTCTTCGTATAGAATCTTATAGGAGCAGATTTGCGTCTAGTTAGAGCATTGTCTAGAGCATCTAATCTAGACGGTCTTTTCGGGCCCTGATTGGCTGCCGGCTAGCCCGTATTGTTCAAAAAGTGATCTAAGTATCAAATAACCTTTCACACATTTCAAACAAAAAAGCCACGGTGTTAAAAAGTACCGAAGGCGAAAAATAAACATTAAAAAAGTAATATTTTTCTCATCATTGAGTCAGTCTTTTCTAGCCATAATCGGGTGCTCGCTAGCTTATCAGGGTCAGACACTATTTTATGTGTTGCATAACTATTGAATAGCTTTGTGGAAATGTGTGCAATGAGTCAGATTTTTTCGCACTCGAACCAGATTCATGCAGGTTTTCATGTAAATACAATATATTTTTTCTTCATTACTCATAATACGTGAGGTTAAAAATAAATATGTTTATTGTAGAAATGACAGTAAGCCTCAATACCTAATTTCAATTTCTTATTGCACTTAATTAAAAAAAACGAAAAAAATTAGTTTTGTGTATTATTATAACGGTACATAGGCAATCAATTCTTCTTTTATTAAGAACTGAAAAATATATCAAACAAACGACATTAATCTCTGACTATCACTTAACTAAATCTAGTTGAAATATTTTAATTGTGAAATCTCTCTGAGTAATAAAGAGCATGAGAATGTAAAATAAAAATCTTTTATTTCCCACAAAGTAAACGACATATCACATCAACAGAGTTATCCCTCGTTTTTCTGCTTTCCCTCGATACTTTGTAACGTGAAAATACGTCCTTTACTCGTTTTTATTACCGTCGACCGTCGCATGTCCATTTGCGACCGAGTCTGTTCTTTAAAGTGGTACATATTTCAGAGAGCAGGCGTAAAGTGTCTCCTTTTTTTAAGTTCCCTCAGTGGAACGATTATGTTACGAGGATGTAGAGCGACGAGGTGTTACACGTATGTGCGACCGTATCCGGTATATGCGGAAAAGAGAAGAAAGGGTATGAGTAGAGGAGAGGATGGGAGGAAAAGAGAAGAGAGGAAGAGCACAAAGTCGAGTGTGAGTATAGCATCCCTGTCTGACTAAGAGCCAGAGTTGAGGGGTGTATCACTTGTTTACTACCCCACCGCAATCCGCTGACAAAAACATTAATGTCGAATGTTATTCCAGCCTCTCCTCTCTTAGGGAGACTTTACCTACTCGATAGGGCAACTTGCTTTGTGAAAAACTCAAACCTTGTTTCTCTTCTCCCAAGAGAGATTCAATTTTAATCAAGAGGAGATTAAGAGATTTCTGATTATATCTTGTTGAAATTAGAATAATTTAATTCCGACACTCGGGTCAAATTGAAAGGATATTTTCTTTCACAAGGAGTTCAATATCTAAATTTGAATCAGTAAGGACGTCACCAAGTCAAATCAGTGAGGATTTTCTCTGACTAATCAGTGATTTTTAATGATTACCGCACACTGGGGTAAAACTGCGCATATAAGGGAAAGCGGCACACCCTTGATTCTGCATTTTTTAATGCGACATTTACTTTTTCTGGGCAAAAAATGTAAATGCTTGCTACTAAAAATCGTAAAACTACAATTGCAAAATCTAGAAGAAGCTTTTCAGGATTACCGTAATATTAATCAGTTTTTGCACAATAGGCAGCGAGTTAAATATTTTTTTTTAACCGCTTAACATTGCGATAGCACATTTTTTTATAACTTGATGATTGTGGCTTGTAGGAGAGCGTAGAAATATAAAACATATATTATCTTTAAGTATATGAATGAATAATGACTCGCCGTACGAAAAATGTTACGAGACTAAAAAGTTCTGTTTTGTAAAAGAGATTATTGAAAAAAATTTCAAAAAAATCTATTTTCCTGAACAGGCTCGAGGGCAACACGTATTAACTTGAGTACAATTATGTAGAAGTATATTTTTGTTTTCAGGCTTTTTTATTCTCTGAATCAAAATTCGTAACATTGAACTAATTACGAGTGAGATTTTACAGATTTTATGAGGTAAAAATGTGCCACAAAAGATTTGTAGAAAACTACTAATTTAAGTAGTCATTTCTAACTACATTGAAACATTAAGAAGGCCATATTGAGAAACTTTTAATCTAACCTAGTTTGTTTCCATTTTCATAATATGGCATAATGTGACTTTCCTAAGGAAAGTCATTTTAATTCTATATCTTTTTTCCCAATGCAAAAGATACTTCAAGGTCTCTCTGAATCAAAATTGGTAAAATTTAACTAAAAAACCAGTGAAATTTTACAGATTCGATTAGCAAAAAGTGAGCCACCAAAGATTAGTAGAAAATTACTAATTCAAATATTCGAGATATATCCTAATCCAACAGTGTAAAGTAACTAATTGCTTGATGCAAATAAATAAATCAACTCAGGGCTGTATATAATGGTTTCAAAAAATTTACAAAAATGGAAAACGTGCTAAACAGAAGAGTTTCATAAAATAACGCAAAAGTGTAATATTCTTAACACTATGCTTCTCAACAGAGTTATGTTTTCGATTTTAAACATTTTTTTCGGTACTACCTGCATTTTTCTAATTTACCAAAGAAAATTGCGATTATTTACTAACCTCTGTAAAAATGATTTGCCTTAAATAAGAATAAACATTAGTGTCTCAAAAAGTTTATTATTCTTCTATAGATTTTTTCTTACGCAAAAGATTATTGCATCTCTGAATCAAAATGTTCAAAACTTAACTAATTACAAGTAAAATTTTACAAAATTGATAAGCGAAAAGTGGGCTACTAATGATTGGTAAAAAATTACTAATTCGATCAGTCAAGATATTTCCTAATTCGAAAGTGAAGAAACAACTAACTGCTAAGTAAAAAATATGAACTTATTTAGGACTGTATAATTAAAAAAGGTTATAGAAATGGGGAAAGTAAAAAACAGAAAAATTGAAATTCAAGAATTTTAAATCAGACTAAAATCAAATTCAAAATCCCATTTAACGTCCAACAATCAATTCAATATATAGAATTCCTGAAAAAAAAACAGCAAGAATTCAACGATTAAATTTGGACAAACACCACAAAATGCTCCTATTGCAATTCCTAAAAAAACAAAAAAACAAATTTGTTTCTTTGGATAAAAATAAACAAGAGGAAAGAAAAATGAGAAGAAATGAATCTTGAAAAATGAAATGAATCTTCTCATTTTTCTTTCCTCTTTTTTATTTTTATCCAAAGAAACAAATTCTTTTATTTTTTTTTTTTTGCTAGGAATTGCAATAGGAGCATTTTGTGGTGTTTGTCCAAATTTAATCGTTGAATTCCTGCTGTTTTTTTCAGGAATTCTATATATTAAAACAGAAAAATTCAATAAAATAAGGCGATAGTGTAACATTCTTACGTGAAAAATTAGATTTTTCTAAATCACAATGAATAAATGGGCTATAAATTATTTATGCATATTCATGGTCCTCATTTGGAGGATTTATAAAAAATATATCGTTTAAAAGGCTTCGAATAAATAATGGCTCGTCATACGAGATAATTTCATGGAAGTAAAAAGATTCATCTTGTGTCAAAGATTCATAAAAAATTATAAAAAAGAAATCAATTGTTGTCATTGAGGGTTTCTATTTATAATAATTGTTATAAACAATGGAGCAAGACAAAATTTATCCAAGCATTTTCCAAGATAGAGTTTATATTGAAGTTTATCCGAAAATTCTATTATATAACTAGGAAAAACTCCAAAAGGAAAGTTTTTTCTATTGAAATGTTTTACAAAAAGTTCCGCAAACATTTTTCGAAATTTCAAACCGCTTTTTTTATTACTTCACAAGATCTGATTTTTTTTTCAAAATAGTTGTTTTCGTTTCTAAAGGCTTAAGTTTCTTTTAACACCTCAGGAGATGAAATGTAAGTGAGATTGATTCTTTTCGTTTATTAACATTTTTTTAATAAGAATGTTAGTAACATTTGTTCGGATATATAATTTTTAATAATTATAAACCGAGAATTAATGCTACTAACGATTTCCTATTGAGGTTTCATACGTGTTTGAATTCTCACTTGTACTTTAAGGAATCAGAAAGAAAAAAAAGAGAATTATTTTGTTAATTTTTTAAGATTTTTAAAATTTGTTATGGATTTGGAAAACCTGAGAAACCTTTTTCAAAAATAAAAAATAAAATATTATATAAATTCCACATTCTATAACTTAGAAACGAATATTTAAAAAAATTTCCAATTCGGAATTTCATTGGCAAATTTTTAGTCACACCGAAAAGGAGGAAAGGGACGCTTGGTGACTGATGATGCGGATTTCATCGCGGAGTCATAAAATCATGTTTAAATTGTCATAATCATTGAAATATAACATAAAAATATTTCGGAATACTTTGGAATACTTAGGAATATTTGGGAATATTTGGATATACTTTGTTATACTTGGGAATATCCGGAATATCAAGAATATCAAGACTATCTGGGATACTTAGGAATATTCAAGAAAAATATTCGATAGTGTACGAGGTATATCAGAGTCATCCATCATTTGGAATAATTCGAATAAGGGAACATTTGAAATTGTATAAATTTTCGGCTCGAGCATTAAAAATGAATTTTCTTCTTCTTTTAAATAATTTTAATTGTCGAATTACTAACATGTAACAAACATTTTAAAAATTCAACTTTATATTTTGAATGCATTCAATGTTTACATGTAAACATTAGAAAATATTCAGTCGAAAGTATTCACAAACTGCTACAAATTAAAAGTTGAAAAAATTAACTCGTTAAAAATTTTAAACAAAAATAAATGAGCAATTTATTATTGAAATTATTTCGAAGCATTCGTGTTTGAATAAGCTTAGATTAAGTCATTTAAAATTGAACAATTTTAAACTTGAACCAATGAAAATGGAATAATTCATATAATTGAAATCTTTTGCAATTCTAAAATGTTATATCAAAGCAATCGAAAAATCAACGGCTATCTGTAATAAATTCAATTTGTATATTCACGCCGCATGATATGGCAGTACACCGGTATTACATCAGATACAAGTTACCCTAGGCGGAATAGTTATATATAATTCATATATAGTGAAAAAAATTATGTTGTTGTTTTCATTTGTGTTATACAATTTTGATATAAACGACGCCTGATCTAACTGAAATATATAGGTATGCTGACGAGTGGATTTTTAGCTATCCTTGAAGTCATAATCGATGTCGATGTCGATGTCTATTCTCTGGGAAGGAAGCATCAACCAATTCATTTTGTTCGACAAAATTTCTTAGGAATTCAAATGATCAGGAATGTTTCGTAATGTCTCCAATATAAGTGATGCGTCAGTGAATACTATTTTTATGTGTTAGCATTTTTTTAAGCCTTTTGACAATCGTATTGATCTATTTATTTATTGATGAAAGGGTGTAGTAACATGATTTTGAAGATAAAGTCAGAACAGAAGAAGAGAAGAAAATACAAAACGGCTTTGAAGGAATTATAGAACTATTATTTAAACTGTTGAAGGAAAGTAAAAGTACAGAGTTTGTCAGCATGAGAAACAGCAAAGGTGAAATGCTATATGATATAGATGGGATAGTAGACGCTTTGAAAGATTCTTTTAAAGAACTATTAGGAGTTGAAGATATAGGGCAACAGGACTGCGATATAGAACCTACTGCATTAGAAAACCCAATTGAAAAAGTCTCTGCACTGAGGCTAGAGTTATAATTCAGAACATGAAAAACGGTAAGGCTGTTAGTGTAGACAGTATTAGCGCTAAAATGTTTAAATACGGTGGTGAGTACATACCTCACAGGTTGTTAGAATTGATAATTTCATGTATCGAGATGGGAGAAGTCCCAGACGATTGGAGAAAAGCCATTATTGTACCAATATACAAAAGAAAAGAAGATAAAAGTAACTGCGGTAATTACAGAGGCATCAGCTTACTAAGTACCGTAAGTAAAATATACTCAAGAATTCGCAGGGTAATGGAAATCACAGAAGAAAAGATATGGGAAGCCCAAAGTGGATTTATGCCTGGAAGATCATGTACAGATCAGATATTCGGCTTAAGGTAGATCACAGAAGAAAGCTTGAGAGTAGGAAAGAAAGTTTTCTGTGCCTTTATTGGCCTAGCAAAATCATTTGACAAGGTAAATAGAAGTAAACTTTGGGAAGCCCTTAAAGAGCATGAAGAGCATAGGCCTCAAAATTAACGTGAATAAACCAAAAATCATGGTTTTTGAATGAAGAAGTGAGAAAACAATATGCAACATTGTCCTAAATGATGAGAGACTAGAACAGGTTGACAAGTTCGTATATCTGGGTAGCCTATTCACTAGCGACGGAAAAATAAATGGGGAGTTGGATAGGCGCATAAATAAAGGTGAGCAAGTTATCGGTAGAGCAGTGTCCATCCTCACAAATAAAAAGATGTCAAAAAAAGCTAAAATGGCCATACATAATTCTATATTCGTACCGACTGTACTATATGGTAGCGAGAAATGGACCTATCGAGAAAAGGACAGGTGTAAAATTAACGCGATTGGCATGAAACCTATGCTAAAATCAATCACAACAATCAAGTTGCCGCGGTTGAAGAAAAAATGACCTGGCATTCTCTACAGAGGAAAAACCGTACTGGTCACCAGAAATTGCAAGCCTGCACAGTGCGGCTCTTGAACAGTAACCAAGACTCCTCACAAAGGACCTCAGATATCGCAGCGTCATCTGAAGCAAATCCTTCTGATCAGCTGACGGGAAAGTGGAGAAAAGACTTTAAGAGACGCCCAGAATTATTCTGATAATGGTTGAGATGGGAATATCAATGATGCAGATAAATTTGAACCAAGTAAAGACGCTTCAACATTTACAACCAGTTATATGGCAGTGGTGGAGACAGGAATTGCCTTAATGCAAGAACCCTGGTTATACAGGTGAAGGATGAGTGGCTTAGGAGAATGTGGCTCCAGATTTGAGGAGCCACGCGAAAAATCGCGAAGGGCATGCATAGTCGTCAATGTTATGGATGGGTTTTTGAGTCCTGAGCTCTGCTCCCAGGTCATTTGTTACAGATAGGGGATGTATATGATATAATCTCGCTTCATTATCAAAATTATCTCGAATAAGGAGAGACTCAGATACGGAAGCGGAGAATGACTAAAGATGTATATCGCCTTTGCTTTTTTCCCGGGTGACGCTGAGGAGCGCCCACCTTCTAGAGAGGTCAAGACACTAATTCAGCACTGCCAGTAGAACAGGATTTCCCTGCTCTTGGACTGTGACGCAAACTCCCACCATGCAATGTGGGAAGTACAAAAATCAACAGGAGAGAAAAAGATTCAAATAAATACCTAGCGGGTACTGAACTGGAGATCTTTAATCAAGGTGATACTCCCACATTTCACATTTAAAAAAAGGACCTTAAAAACCAAAAACCTAAAAAAAGGACCTTGAATATACCTTGTTTCAATTAGCCCTAGGGAAATCGGCCATTTCAAAGATCGGAAACAGCAGGAACACACTTTGGGACTCATACAGAGAGAAATACAAAGCTGGTCTCGTGGAATTTCCCACGAGCTACGGTACCATGAATCAGTTAGAGCACGCCGCAGATTTTCTTCAAAGGTCTCTGACTACATCATACAAGAACAATTTCCCCACAATTACAATTGGATCTAGGAAAGGAGTGGCGTGGTAGAATACCGGCCTAAAAAAACTCCGTAAAAAGACTGGAGTGATGTACAATAGGGCAAACAGAACTAAACTGCCTTCACACTGGGGCATCTATAAGATGTTTCAGAATGAATACAAGAAAAACTTAAGAATCTACTAATAGGAAGGTTGGAGCAGCTTCTGTAAGGAGTCAAAGAGCATTTCGAAAACAGCGAGGCTCCGAAAAATCCTGACAAAAAATCCGTCGGCTTGCCTTGGGATCATAAGGCTCGATAATGGCGTGTTTGTCAAAGACAAAGAAGAAACACTGAATCAGCTCATAGAAGTCTACTTCTAGGTCATCAGCGAACTCAAAGGGATCGAGAGGAGAAATGCTGGCGCCAGGAGGGTCCGGATGACGTCTAGCCAATGCTCCTACAAAAGGCAAGGATTTCGTGATCCTCCCACTAACGAAACTATTTAGGGCAAAAATTGCCCTCAAACACGTGTAATTGGCATTTAACGACGACAGATTGGGCTTAATTTTCAAACCTACAGATTTTCAGCAGATATAAATATATCAGGGATTTAGTGCTTCTAGCCTCCCTGCTGTACAGAGAACAGAACTCCTTTCAGGCGGGCTACTCTGCAGAAACTTCGCTCCATGCTGCAGTGTAGTATACATGCTCCATGATGAGCCCCTACACGTTGCAATAAGTGCTGGGGCAGCTCACGCGATGGACCGCCTTGCAAAAAGATGTACTTGGTGGACTAAACACACTAGGTTCTCAAGCGACATCAGTGCACTGCCAATTCTAGAAATGAACCAAGACAGATCACCGTCTTTCAGGCGGAGGTTCTGGTCGTCCTCTGCTGCGCTGAAACATCAATAGAGGAAAACACTGCTAGTAGGCAGATTAATATCTGTTCGAAAAGCCATGCGACATTAACTGCAGTAAAAAAACCAGACATAAAATCAGAGCTGTTTTGTGAATGCAAAAGGGCAACGAAAAAGCAGTACTGGGACTAGCGTCTTGCTGCATCAAGATGTCGATTGAAAGCTGGATCCGGGCGAAGTCCCGGAACACTGTGAACAAACCCAGGATTGCCGGAATTGCGATTACTCAGAGAGACCTAAGGATAGTGGCTCAAATACTCACTGGGCACAACCGCTTGAAATATCAATGCACAAAATGGGGTTCCCACATCAGAGTTCAGGAAATGCGGCAGGGCTGATAAAACATCTCTGCATATCTCACGCTATTGCCCGGTATGAGGTAGGCCTATATCTTGGAGCCTTAGGAAATTAAAACGCGATCAGTGCTTGACATCATTTAACTGGTAAGAGAATTACGAGAAATTATACAACTAAGGAAGCTAGATATTTTATGTGTACCTCAAACAAAGAATTTGAGATGCGATAGTAGAAACATAGAAAATGGGTTGATAGAAGGTAAACTTGAATTAAGATCAGGAGTAGACAGTGGATTACATGGTAGCCAAGGTGCAGGCTCGATTGTAAATGAGAATTTGTTTCTCCCAGATTGTTGTGGGTTAGAATGGAAGTAGGAATCAGAAGATTATTCACCGGAGCGTGCTACGTTCCAGTTGACAGTGATCTGAGCGAAGTAAAAGACGCTAGGTAATTTTAGAAATCCAAGAACAAATAATAACGGAAAAGATTAGTTCGCTTATGCTTGGGGAAAGGCTTATTTATACAAACACTTGGCTCAGGCATAACATAATCGATATGCAGCCTGGTGTAGGGGAGATAGCCACAGTATAATTGACTTCTTGGTTGCGGATGAAAGACTAAGAGAGCTAGTAAAAGATGCAAGAGTCATGAGGTGTTCTGAATGCAATACTGATCATTACCTGCTAATCTCCAAACTAAACTTAGGTCAGGGGTGGGGAAGAAAGGGAACCAAAAAAAAAAGAAACAAACACGAATCAAGATTGAGAATGTACAGAAATCGGAAGTGCGAATAGATTTTCAAAATATGATAAACAAGCACATAGATAAGGCAACTTGGAAGGCGCTAATATTCAATAGAAATATAGAGGGCGCATCGGCTGTGATCGAGGATGTCATTGTCAGGAATGCGACCGAAGTGAGTGGTACTGCGGTTGTAGGAAGTATGTCTGGTGATTCATGTTCGAATGATGAAATTCAGGTAGGCGCCGAAGAAAAAAAAAGCACATGAAAGACGGTTGAAAATCATAGGCATAAGCGACGAGGAAGGAGAGGAATAGACTTGAAAATTACCACAGACACAAAAAAAGGAAAGTGATACTACTAGTCAAGGAAAGTAAAATAAAATCACAACAGAAAAACAGACGATAATGCAAAACAACTTTCAAGGAAGCAAGAACCTGTTTAATAAACTGGCAGAGATCAATGTGAAGGGAGGTAAAAGTACAGAGTTTGTGAGCATGAGTAATAGCAAGGGTGAAATGCTATATGATACAGACGGGGTACTGGACACTTTGAGAGACTCTTCCAAGAAATTATTGGGAGATGAAGCTATAGAGCACCGCAACTGCCATATAGAACACGATGCGTTAGAAAACTCAATTGAGAGAGACTGTGCCTCTAACGTTAGGGATATAACTAGGATTTTAAAAATGGCAAAGCTGCTGTTGTAGACAGTATTAACGTTGGAATGCTCAAATACGGTGGCGATTACATACCTCACAGGTTGTGTGAATTAATGGGTTTATGTATCAAGATGGGAGAAGTTCCAGATAACTGGAAAAAAACGTTTATCGTACCAATATACAAAGGAAAGGGAGATAAAAGCAACTGAAGTAATTACAGAGGTATCAGCTAATTAAATACTGCAAGTAAGATACATTCAAAAATACTTATTTGTAGGTTAATGAAAATATTACAAGAAAATATATGGTCAGTCTAAAGTATGATGTATGCCAGGAAGATCATGTACGGATCAAATATTCAGCTTAAGACAGATCACAGAAAAAAGTTCGAGAGCAAGGAGAAAAGTTTTCTGTGCATATGTTGACCTAGAAAAAGCATTTGACAAGGTGGATAGAAGTAAATTTTGAGAAGTCCTCAAAGAGTGAGGAGTCTGTGGATGGCTCGTATAAGCAGTAAAAACAATATATGCAGGTAACAAAGCGAGTGCAAGGATTAATGGCAAACTGAGTTACTGTTTCGATATTATGCAAGGCGTTAAACAAGGATGCGTTATGTCCTCATGGCTATTCATCATATTTGTGGGTAAGCGTCTAAAAATGGCCCTCTTTGACGAAGAAGGTGTCGATTTTGAGACAGTGAGGGTACGTGGGTGAGATTTCGCATATGATAAGGTTATTATGGCAGAGTCAACCGAAGACTTGCAAAGAATGTTAAACAAACTGAATACAATCATGCACTACATGGGCCTCAAAATTGACGTAAATAGAACAAAAATTATGGTGTTTAAAGGCAAAGGTGAGAGAACAATGTGCATTGTGCAATGTTCTCCTAAATGATGAAAGAAAAAAACAAATGATACGTACGTATATCTTGGTAGCCTATTTACTAGTGGCGGAAAGATAGATTGAGTAAGGCGTATAAACGAGGTTAAGAAGGTTGCCAGTAGAGCAGGGCCCATTATCAGAAGTAAAAATAGCGAGACGTGGACCTATCAAGAAAAGGATAAGAGTAAAATTAACGCGGTCATCATGAAATTCCTGCCCATGATATTTGGCAAAACACGGATGGACAAAGTGAGTAATGAGATAATCCTCAAAGAATGTGGCATAGAGGAGACACTAATTGACGTATGTGTAAGAAAGTCTCTAAAATGTTTTGGGCATGCTGAGAGAATGAAAAATGAACGACAGACGAAACAAGTGTATCAAGGTAAATAAAATGACAGTGTGGCCAGGGGCAGAACGCGGAAGGAATGGTTACAATCTGTAAATAAGACCCTCATACAGAAACACATAAGAAGCCATAAAAACACAAGAGCTCGCATGAAAAATTGCATGGACGTGAAGGAAGCTAGAGTGGTATGCCAGGACAGAACAGTGTGGCGACAAATAGTTTACAAAAAGAGTGTCAGGGGAGTGAATGACGCCCGAAAGAAAAGACCTTAGATAATAATGGGCCTGAGTGGGGAGCTTCACATGATGACTTTGTGAAGCTCTTCACTTGGGGTGATCTCTAGAGAGATTGATCATCAACCTGAGTCAGATCAGTATTGCGGAACGAAGGTGTCATTCAAATAAGTAACACGGAAATTCTAAATCAATCTAAAAATCTATAACCCCTTCCCCACATTACTCCCTTCCTCATCGAGGTGGTCACGCTTACCTTGCACAGCAGGGCAAAAAAAACGTCCGCGGACAAATTGATTTTCAGAAAACAATGATTATCCAATTTCAACTTTTTTTTTCAATGAGAACTAATAAAATTTGGCATCGAACTGTCATGGCCAATTTTTTAATATTTATGCAGCTTTTTGTTTATTTAATAGCAAAAATGAAACAACAACAAAATTTGACTTTTGAAGTATACCGGTTTTTGACAAATGCTTTGATTCAATCAAAAATGCCTATAAAGCTGAAAGCAACTATTCAAAAAAGGTGTCCAATAGCAATGCAAATGTGAAAAAATGTATTGAATTTGTTATAAACCAATAAGTGAATGAAAATGTTTTCGTGGGGATTGGCGGCGACTCGTCACTTGATTCGCACTGAACAAAAAGAGTTTTTTAGTTGAATTGATAAAAGTTAATAAATAATTTGTTATTTGAAAAGCGATATTCATAAACAAATATCCATATCAGGTGTTTTTGATGGAATAAATAAAGTCTTTTCTATGGAGTCGATCATATATTAATTCGAAATGAAACCTCAGTATCATATTTTGTTAACAAATAAAAGTTAATAATTGTTTACACTACCTTAATTAACAAATGCATTATTTAGCTATTTTTCAGCACTTAAACTTGTTTCTTTGTGTAATCAACTGTTAATAACACATTTTTCAACTTTTTTTGATAGTTCAAAAATTAAGTTTCTTTAATGAATCATTAATTATTATTTTTTTATATTTTAAATATATATATATTATATATTATATATATTATATATATTTATATATATATATATATATATTTCCATTATTTTTATATTTAATTTTTAATAATTTCAATTATATTCCACAAAAAAAATTAGTTCATAAATGCATTTGATGAGAAAAATTTGTTTACTACATTGTTAGTAAAAATAAAAGAAGTGGAGCGTTATCGAACTATCAAAGAAGTTAAAACCTGTTTGCTTAACAGTTAATTACACACAAAAAAAGTTTAAATGCTGAAAAATAGACGAATAATGGATTTGTCAATTAAGTTTGGTTAAACAATTGTCAAATGTTATCGATTCATAGCAAAAAATCATTGCCAATTAACTGGCTGTTGATTCCGTAAAAAAAGCGGTATTTTATTTATAAATACACAAAATGATGAAAATTTGTTCAAACAATTGTTGCTTACAATAATAATTTGTTAACTGTCATCAAAGTGTTCTTAAAAATTTGCAACTCAGTTATTTACAGTTTATTGCATCGAAAAATCATATTTGTACCTCCAAAAATAGCTAAATAGTTCATTTGTTAATTAAGGCAGTTCAAACAATTATCAACTTTCATTTCCATGGAGGAAACTTTATTTATTCCATCGAAATACCTGATATGGATATTTTTTTATAAAAATTGCTATTAAAAACACAAATTATTTATTAACGTAATTAATTTTTTTCAATTAATTATTTATCAGTTCAGCTAAAAAGTTCTGTTTGTTCATAAATTGTTGAACTTTAATGCGAATCAAGTGACGAATTGCCGCTAATCCCCACGAAACCATTTTCATTCACTTATTTGTTTAGAACAAATTCAATACATTTTTCAACATTTTCATTTCTATCGGACATCTTTTTTGGATCATTGCTTCCAATTTTCTAGGTATTTTTGATTGAATCAAAGCATTTTTCGAAAATAAGCCGAACAAAAATTCAAAAATCATCCATGACAGTTGGATGCGAAATTTTATTAGCTTTCATTACAAAAAAAGTTAAAATCGGATAATAATTGTCTTCTGAAAATCAATTCGTACGAGGACGTTTTTTTCCCCACTGTACCTCGCAAGGGAAATGGCTTCAAGGTATAATGATATAATAACAATCGAATTCAACTAAAGAAGACAAATTTTGAACAAAATAATTGAATCCTCAACCAAAAAAGATTCATTTTTGATCCAACATCTGCAATTTTAACAAAACAAACAAATTTCCAAAAAAAGAGATGAATCTTTGATTCAAAATTAAAAAATGTCAACCACTTCTTGAATTTTTAAGGCAAAAAAGTCAATTCACTTCAAAACAGTTCTATCATCTGAAGCATCAAATACATGGGTCACTCTAAAAGTTTCTGGAATAAGGTTCTAGAAACGGTGAAGCGGAAAATTTCTAATAGTGCTCTTTAGAGCAAGTCTTTACATGGCAGTCAAAGGATGCAGGACTGTAGAAGTGTTAAAGCAGACTATTTTGAAAAGATAAAATGAAAGTTTCGTTGAAAAAAGTATTTTTTCTTATTCATTCCAGAAACATTCAAAGTGACCAATGTATGTGTATTTATACAAGTTGTAACGCTCGTGTCCCGTCAATTCTGGTTAGTACACTATTTTGTGGTCCAAAAAGACAGGTAAAGATCAAAAGCAAGCCTTCTATCGCCAATATTCATGGTTTTAGCAATGAAAAATGAAAATTGGAGAATTAAGTGAACGAGAACTGAGTGAAGAAGTTAAATTTATATATAATTTTAAAAAAAGTTAACTGCCATCCAAAAAAAAATGTCAATGGCCCCCAGTAAAACCGGGAAGTGCTAAATTTTCTGGAACTACGATTTTCGGGCAGCAGTCTCCGTTGCCCACTCGAGGCCTAACATTGTTCTCCAAGGCTTCCAGAAACAACTATATTCGTGATCGAATTCTCAGCTCCGTCTGACTGTACACAAAATATTCGGTGCGAGTAATTGTTCTTGTGATAGGTGCTCTCGAAGGTGCGGAACTATCATTGTTTCATAAACTTAAAGCCATACCCGCGTGCCAAAAATATGCCAAAGCACTTGCGAGATGGATGCAGAAAGCTGTCATCCTTGGGTCGCTTCGTGTCCTCAAGACACACGAGGGTTTCGCCGACCTGTCGTTATGATTTCGTCGTGCCCTGTGACGACCAATCTCACGGTTGTGAGACGTGGCCATGGGTGTGATTTACCGCGGTTCTACTGGGGGCTATCGACCTTTTTTTTAGATGGCAGTTGCTCTCAGTAGGACCCTGCGGTAGTTGTTTAACTAATTTCTCTCTCTCTCTCTCTCTCTCTCTCTATATATATATATATATATATATATATAATTATATATATAAAACTTCGGTCTCGGTTCCAATTTCCCTGGCATCAAATCGAAGAGCCTACGACAAAGCCACTGAACGCATCTTTGGGTTGTGGATAGAGGGTCCCTGTACCAAGGGTTTCTGTTGAATATTGTAACAATAATTAATAAGCAGTCGCGGACAATTCTCCAGGGATGGTCCCAAAGGAATAACCCTTAAGCGGAGGCGTGACAACCGTGCCAAAAGCCTAATGGCACCTGGGCGAGGTGTTTTGAACGGTGACTTTGGGATACCAGGCGACCTCTAAGAGTATGCAGCCTTATCCGCGGGGCTCTACAAGTATGGATGAATTCTTTACCTAGCTGCTCGTGGGAACAACGAT
Organism: Andricus quercusramuli; assembly: GCA_932178445.1. Taxonomy (NCBI): domain Eukaryota; kingdom Metazoa; phylum Arthropoda; class Insecta; order Hymenoptera; family Cynipidae; genus Andricus; species Andricus quercusramuli. The sequence goes on from CAKNXH010002424.1 coordinate 62,979, forward strand.
GACACCACCAGACCACCAAAAAGTTGCAGATGCGGCTCGAAACGATAGAATGTTCTGAGCACCCGACAATCGGTCGGCAAACAGTGCCGGTCACCCTAAAGTTCGAGGTGCTGAAAATAATTTAGATGGAAACACCACGACGAACCAGCGAAACGCCCACATTGAGTGGACGAATAAACTCAAGAATGACTTGCTAGACTGCTACGATGTCAGTATTTTCCGTGCTCACAGAGGCTTTATGGCGCGTATGCACACTCAATGGTGCCAGAAACGTCCAGAGCTTCAGCACGTTTCGCATCAGTCTCTCGAAGTCAACGTGCCTACATCTTGAAAAATGGATATGTATGCGAAGCACTTTCCCAACCACTGCGTGAACAAGCTTCAGACAAAGATGAGGAAGCGACATTAAGACCAACCGCAGAAAACAGATACTTTCTGAGAGATGATAGCGGTTTCAGGATAAGGAGGAACATTGGCATGAAGGTTCCTTCTGAGCCTCAAGATCTGGCTGCAACGAATGCCTCCCTTCATGAGGATATCTCGGAGGTATCTAATCTCTGGACCATCAATTTTTCAGTTTATGTTGCTACAAGAGCATTGGCTGATTCAAATCGAAGGCTAAAACCAATGATGGATCAAAAGACCAAAAGCCACTTGCATCAACTGAGCGAGAAGACTGGATGGACAAAACAGAATGCGTCCCGTATTCAGTGTGTGATTGACTACATAACATCTGGTAGAACGTTCACGAAAAGGGTTCAAAAGTTCGCCTAAGAACTGAGGATCTTCAATCAAACAATGAAAAAGTCAAAGCTGCTGACAATCAAGCAGCATATTGCTTAAAAAATACGGGTGTTATCTGTCGCAAGGAGGAGACTACAGAAGGAGGAGAGATGGATCAGGGAGAATCAACAGTTTCCCGTTGACCAATCGCGCCTCTTCAGTGTTCACTTCTACACGCCAACATTTGGCCCGCATATTCACCTCATATTTGAAGTTGAAAACGCCCATTCCGCAGTGGCGGGTATTAGAACGCACTATACTCTTACCGAAAGAAGGCTACTTGTCTAACCCAGAGAATTGCAGACCACTAATTTGTTTGAACACACTGCATAAGATCTTTACAGCTGTCCTAAACAACAGGATTGTTCGACGGATTGAGCCTTTATGGCGAGAGATGTACGAACAACGTGGCTTGAAAAAAGGTGAAGCAGGCTATCGAGAGAACCTGCTAATTGACAGGTGCACCTGCAAAGACGCTGCAGCCCACCAGCGCGTTCTGTCAATGGCCTGGATTGACTACTGAAAAGTTTTTGATTCAACCACACAGACTTATCATCCGTCTGTTGGAAAGTTTGAAGGTGCATCCACACATAGGGAGATGGATAGAGAAATTGATGCCCCTTTGGAAAACTAGATTTACTATCTCATCTGGAAATTATAGTCTTTTAGGGCCATCCATTAGCCCTTCGCTTTTTTTGCATCACACTTCTGCCTCTATCTCTCGCACTACGAACTTCTTCGGAATACCTCCGTGGCGGCACTAATTATTGCGAGCATAAGGTCAATCATGTTTTTTATATTGATGACCTGAAGATCTATGCCTCTGGTAAAAGCAAACTCCGAACTGCTATTCGTATCGGCGAAAAGTACACCGGAGAGATTGGGATTGATTTTGGATTGGACAAGTGTCCCAAAATTCATTTGAAGGAAAGATTGCTGGCGTTCTCAAGGATCCTGAGCTTTTAGATATAAGTGTAGACATAATTAAATCTTACGTCTAATACACTTTAACATTGGAGCGACCTATACATACCTGGGCGTGGCTCAAAACCGCATGCAGGACGTAAAATCAATGAATAAGTCTCTCCGAAGCAGATACAAACATCTTCTTTGACAGATTTGGTCTTCCTATTTGTCGACGTTGAAAAAGGTATCTGCGACTAACTTGCTTGCCGTCCCGGTTCAACTCTACTTGTTTGGGGTCGTTCAATGGACGAAGAACGAGCTTAAGGCCCTTGATATCACCACACGTAAGATAATGCATATGCATAAAAGCTTGCATATCAATTCGTCATTTCCACAATTATACATTTCACGCCGTCAAGGCGGACGCGGACTTCTGAATCTACAGTGTCTTCATAACCGAATTGTTCTGAGTACAGCTTACATCGCTGCTAAAGGCCGAGATCCGCTCCTGAAAATTGGCAGGAATCACGAGATGATTGGCGAAGGAGCGTTCCTTTACAAAGCCGCGGAGCAAGCGGCCGAGACCCTTGACCTGAATTTTAACATCAGAAGTGAGGAAAGTGCATTACTTCATCTAGATGCTTCACGTCTAAAAGCCGAAGTAAAGAAAGCAGAGTTTCAAAAATTTCACCAACAGCTACTCGACCAGCATATGCACGGGAACTTTTACAGAAATGAAGAAAAGCAGACCTTGTCGAAGGAGCAAACTTTTGCTTTCCTCAAATCATCAGGGCTCAATTCAGGTACAGAGGGTTTTATTTTTGCATGCCAGGACGGTGTCATTTCCACCTTAGCATACCGTGCCGGCATTTTATGTCCAGAAGTTCCCAGTGATAGGTGCAGAGCGTGTCATGCACGCGCTGAGTACCTAGAACACATACTATCTGGATGTCCGACCCACGCAGGAACGACGTACATCTATAGACATAATGCGGCCCTATGAGTACTTTATTACCATCTTTGTCACACTTACGGTCTTGGTCGCGACCCTGCCATGCCGAACGCTGCAAGGGATATCGACTCAATTGTCCGAAACGAGAAGCGCCAAGACTTCGACAAACGAACTATATTCGTGATCGAATTCTCGGCTCCGTCCGAATACAACATCACTGCAAAGGAGAAAGAAAAATAGGAGAGGTATCAATACCTTAAAAGAGAGCTGCAACGACTGTACCCAAAATATTCGGTGCGAGTAATTGTCCTTGTGATAGGTGCTCTCGGAGGTGCGAAATCATCAGTGGTTCGTAACCTTAAAGCCATACCCGCGTGCCAAAAATATGCCAAGGCACTTGCGAGATGGATGCAGAAAGCTGTCATCCTTGGGTGGCTTCGTGTCCTGAAGACACACGAGGGTTTCGCCGGCCTGTCGTTGTGATTTCTTCGAGTACTGTGACCACCCATCTCACGGTTGTGAGACGTGGCCATAGGTGTGATTTACCGCAGTTCTGCTGGGGGCTATCGACATCTTTTAGATGGCGGTTGCTCTTAT
>CAKNXH010002424.1:71216-81446 GCA_932178445.1 Andricus quercusramuli
GATGTTATGTAGTCAATCACACATTGAACACGGGACGCATTCTGTCTTGCCCATCCAATTTTCTTGTTCAGTTGATGCAAGCGTCTTCTGGTCTTCTGATCCATCGTCGGTTTCAACCTTCGATTTGAATCAGCCAAAGCTCTCGCAGCACCATAAACTGAGCGATTGATGGTCCAGAGGTCGGACTCTTGCGAGATATCTCCACGAAGGGAGGCATCCATTCCAGCCAGATCTTGGGGCTTAAGAGGAACTTGCATGTTGATGTTCCACCTTGTACTGAAATTGTGATCATCTTCCAGAAGATGCCTGCTTTCTGCGGTTGGTCTTAATTTCGTTTCATTTTCGTCTGCAGCTTGTTCAAGCAGCAGTTGAGGAAGCGTTCCGCGTACATATCCATTTTTCGTTAAAGACACCTCACCCAGGTGCCATGCAGCTTTCAGCACGGTTCCCACACTTTCGCTTAGGGGTTATTTCTTCGGGACCATCCCTGGACAATTGTCCGGACAATATATATATATATATATATATATATATATATAGTGGACAAGACAATGATATTTTTTTTGTACAGAAAAAATTATAAAACAATTGAAAAATATCATTGTCTTGTCCGCTATATATAAACTATACATAAATTCTTCTCCCAGAAACTTTGATAAGAGGGAATTCACATTTACCAAATTACAGTTGTCAATGTTTTGTCCTTTAATTTCATAAAGCTGTATGCACAAGTGTGGGGAAGCACAAAGACAGAGCGCGAAGCGCAAGGCGAATAATTTGCCGACCGCTAAGCGTTCGATCCGCGAGACGCGCCTAAACCTACGGGCTGCGCGCGCAGCGCTTGATGAGAATGTATCCGTGCGTCAGGCAGATTTTTTATTTGAATTCGAACAGGAATTTGTTTTTGTGTGGCACAAGTCTTGAGACATGCAAAAAGTGATGAAAAAAAAATTTCATTTATTTTTCAATTTTTTTGGTGAAGCAGTCGTGTCCCACTTTTTTCATGTTAAAATTATCATTAGAATTAATTTAGTATTATTCTTTAATTCGTATTTGATCCTAAATGAATATTAATCCTAGATTTTTTTACATTTACAAAGATCCTCAAGAAAAAAAGCATGATCAAGTATTTTTTTTAGTTGTTTGAATAATGGAATGAACCTTGATAATGTATGATGTCAGTAATTTCAATCTTTTGTGTCAAAATAACTACTTTGAACGTCGAATAAAAGGTAGAGATAGAATGATCGTTCCAGATATTATTACTCGTATGCTGGAGCAAGCTCATCAGTCATGTCCCACCCAATGTCAAAAATTCTCTTGACAGAAAAATAGCTAGATATTATTTGACCCCACTATCATTATCGTACAGCTAAAGTGATCTTCTAGCATCATTTGTAGCAAGCTAATTCTGAATCTTTCCTAATAAGTCCAACTGATACCTATGTGAAAAACTAAATTTATGTGAAGATGATTCATATATAAATACAGGTTTTTCAGACAGTATCTATAATCTCCAATATTTTAGTATTGCAAGTCAAACTGCATCATATATTAAGAAAACAGTGCCCACGACCAGTAATGGTCAGAATCAATTTACCAATCTTATCACATCTCGAATGTGTCAACTTCACTAATTTATTACAAAAATGATAGGCCTATGCCTAACTATAATTATAAAGATCTTTCATTACAGAACAATTATTTTCGAACGGACCAAGTAACTTTTGTCACTGAATTCTTTGTGAAGAGGCGTTACATAATCCAAAACTTCAGCGATTTCCCTCGCTTTGTAAGAAATCGAGAGCAGCTATGACAACAAATTGTTCTAATTAATTTATACGAATTCGATTTAAAACAAATTCGTTACCGTTATTGATTTTATCACGTTCCCTTGATATCGCGATTGATTTAGCGCTCAGATACAAAGTATTCATTGCAAGGTATCATACAATATTCAGTATCATACAAAATAAAATATTCTTTAAACATTTTTCAATAAGAGGAACTGAATCATTTCTCTCGTACTCGGAGTTTAGTTCTATACTTACTTTCAAGTAACAAAACGAGTCTTTAGTCTGATTTTGCCTTATTCTAGAAGGAAACTTATAGTTTAAAATGCATATACACACCTATAGTGACGGTGTACATAGAAGTGTAGTTCATTTCGAAACTACCTAAGGTTCGCGTCGCTTCGTCGCAGCCGTAACGAGCTTATGAAAAATGGTTCCCGCTGGGAAAGAGGGTGGCTGGTGGATGGGGGTCGAGGTTGCTTGTAGACGGGAGTGGTAGCAACGACGGAGACGTAGCTGAAGGTGGGGCATAATTTCGAAGAGAATGCCCTCGTTTATCTGAAAATTCTCTCCCTCCTCGCCCCCCAACTCCAATGCTTGGGTTGAGGAGGGTCGGTTGAAACTTTACCCATTTTTCCCCCAACTCCCCCAACTCACCCCTTGCTTTCGAAGCTAGAACCACTTTACCAGTCTACCAGTGGTACCATCACCGGTAACCGCTGGTAACCGCCTGAAGGCACCGGGGTTGTTCCGGCCATCCAAGAGACGAGGAGGAAAGGAGATAAATAGAGGAAAGGAGAGAAAAAGGAGATAAAGATAGGAAAGGAGGGAAAGAGGGAAAGAGAGAAAAGGTTAAAGATATTTGAAAGTTATAGTAAAGTGGGGAGGATAGGAAAGGTAGGAAAGGAGGGAAAGATAGGAAAGGATGGGAAAGGGGTAGCAAGATGATATTTTCTTATCTTCTCATTACTTAATTTTACGATTGCCCCTGATACGACTCCGGGCGTTGCCATGGATACCCCTCTTAAGTGCCCCATAAAAAGATGAAAGGCACGCCACCATATTTCCCCTTCACTTCTTCGGCACTCTGCCCGGTACTTCGAGCGGTCCAATAGCTCCTCCCGTGTACTTGTGGAGTGGTGTATTTTCAGTGATTCATTTTTATTGCTAGCTGAACGTACTCAATATTACGTGTGGAATGCGAATAGACGCGACATAGGCTCGTAAACTAATACTGGATCGATACACAATACATTTTCGTTTGAATTGATAGATTCCAGGAGTTCATTATAAGGAAGAAAATATTTGGCTACTTGTATTGTATCTGTTCACCGGGTATGCATATCTAAAAATAAATATGCTATTCCTATTATTATTAAGAAATATCCATTTTCTCAAGAAGGCTATCATCTCATCCCTCTTGGAGTTTGTTACACAAACCGATTCACCTGGCAGTTTTTTAAAATAAATAAAGAAATTCCCGATTGATAAAAATCGGAAAAATCGTCTAAAAAAATTTCTGGATTCTCTCGTACTCCAGACGAACAGACACGGACAAAAAGTTTACAGTAACATGTATGTTACAGCCTGTAGAACAAATAAAGTTCTACATTTGTAGTTCAAAGATGTTTCAAAACCTTTTTTAGGAGTCAAAACACTTCCCCTAAAGTAATATGTAAAAAAAACTTCTTTTGTCTCTGCATCGTAGACATATTCAAAAGCACCAAAAAGCTTCAGACTTCTTCTCGTTTGAAGACCAGAAAATTTGTCATGAGATCTCAGTTACCAGAGAAAATAGTTTGGAACAAGTAAATTAAAACCTGTGCAGTAATAATCCTATATAAATATTTTCTCAATATCAGTAGATCAATTTTCTCGATTCTCTGACTATGAAATATTTGATATATGTTATTTTATCAGTAATGTATTTGCAATGTATTGAGACAATAGTACATGATGAAGCTTGACCATAAAGTAATTTTTATTGGCTTCAAATTACACAAAATCTGAAAGTGACGTATTGTTTGCAATTTCCCGACAAAATAAATTTTGAGTGTCAAATTTAGGTATAATAAAAAACATTTTCACTCAATTCATACGCTGAAAATTCCTTTCCTCGTTAAATAGAAAGCAATATTTCAATTTTAGAGTTTTTTGTAATTCAAAAAAAATAAAAATTATTTTAGTGTCAACCTTCTTCATATATTATTGTTGAAATATATTTCAATGGTCATAGTCAAATAGTTGACTATGAATAGTTACTTGCTCCGAATTTTTTTCCTGGTAACTTGGTTCTCGTAAAAAAATGTGTTGGTCTTTAAGGCCATGTGACGAGTGGGTCAAGACGACGGAATTCCATGAGAATCACATAGCCCTTTTAGTGCTGTTTAACTATATCTGCAATGTGGAGATGACGGAATATTTTTTTGTAACATTAGGGGTGCATTTTTGACTACTGAATAATGTTTTACTTTCTTACTATAACCACGAATAAAGAACTTTATTTATTTCGATACGCCCTGATATACACGTTACTGTAAATTTTTTGTCCGTATCTTTTCAGCTAAAATTTTAAGAAATTAGTTTTTAATGTGATAGAAACTAGTCCAGAAATACTAGAAGAACAAACAGAAATTTCTTCAGATTTTTCAGAGAAATCAATTTTGGACGCCCAAAAACAGGTAGTTAATACATCTTTTTGTGAACATTAGATATAGCCAAACGCAGAGGCCATGAAAGTAATAAAATCTTTTTATTACAGCTTTTCTTTTGTCTGATTCTTTCATACAACTAATTGCACTAGGAAATAATATTTTTAATACAATTTAAAAATATACAGTTACACAAAGAAATAATTCTCAAGAATCATACGATTTGAGATAGGTAAGTTTTTGTATGTGACTGAAGCTTCATTCCAAATTCAAATTTTTTATTCTGATTTTTGTTAATATCCTTATAACTGGCCAAAAATTGAAGGCAAACATAGATTATAAGAATCAGTAGATGTTTTATTAATAGTTACGGAAGTACAATTCCCGTGTCCCAAGCCTAGCGATGCTAGGCCCTGGCCTTGTGATCAAGCCTGGGTCAAGCTAGAATGAAACGCTAAATCTGGCCGGGACCAGTCTTTATGGCCAGGCTAGATCGCCGAGCCTGGTCTAGGCTTGGCTCTAGTTCATTATCGATTCTGCGACATTTTATTTTAAGGAAGGTTTGTTTTTCTCCTATAACAAATTCATGAAATCTGAATCCATCCATTTTATGCGTGTCACACATCTCGTTACTCTTGTTTCCGCATAAACTTTATGAAATTTTAGGCAAGTTTTCATCAAGGACGTCAAGTTGAAAAACACTGATCACTGCTGAGTGTCATGTACGGAGGCATCTTGGAGTAGAAAATCTGAAGGAAAGACCTAATCACTATCTATCATATACTTTTTATGCACGTCCCTCTCCATGCATGTTCAAAATATCGACGAGCAGTATACTACACTAGAGTCCCGCTATAGTAGCCGTTTCGGGGGTACCCTTTATCAACAATAAAGACACTGTCTCGGGTATATACAAACCGTTCTTCTTCTCATATTCTTGCTTGTGGCTTCTTATAGGGCTGAACCGTAAACATCGCAACTCTGCTGACCTTATAAACGCCTCCTTTTCGACCCATTCGACCGCTTTATCCCTTATCTCGGGAACTACTATAGTGGGACTCTAGGCTAATTATAAAAATGTGCCTCAAATGAAAATATCAAAAACATGACACTCATTAACACTCGCTTGTCGCTCGGTAAACGGTCTCTACGTTCGGGCTAGGTCTGATGTATTCGGTTCACGTCGCGTCTACAACCGGATTGGTTGCGGTTGGCGCGCCTATTTGAAATAATTGCATCTGCGAATCAATTGTTTACAACAAATAATAACTGTAAAGTTATCAAAAATAATTCTTTGATCACATAATAGACTTATGAAGTGAAAGCTAACATAATTATTTAATTATACTGCTTAAAAATAAATGATCGATTTTAAATTTGAAGAAAGGAATGCATGTATTTTACCGTTTATATTTGTTCTGAACAATTGATTTACACATGCATTTATTTTAAATGAGTGCGCCAACGGTAAGCAATCCTGATGTCGACGCGACGCATGTGTGGTGCAAAAGGGTTAGTGCTGGGGTTTTTTCGGAACTTGGATTCGGATTCTGCGAACCCAAAAGCATATGAAAACATGGTCTGACCTCCAGACCCAGAAAAAGATTTTCTTGTGTGGCTGTATAATTCACGATAATTGCAAATAAATAGTTCATTCACTTTATCACAATTTATTGTAAAAATATTGTATTATTTTGTAATTGATACATATATACCTAAAAGTTCCTAAAATTAATTTTCCATAATGACATAACTTATAGGTTAAGTTTGGAAGTTTATCTAGACATGTTTGAATTAAGACAGAAACCTGTAATCAACAATATAATGAAATAATATTTCTATCCATGAGCATCTTCAAAACAATATCTTCAGTTTTTAATTAATTTATCCCTGAAAATATTACAAAAATTACACACAAGATAGACTGACGAACAGAAAACTACAAATTTTTTTGTCATTGCGACGGTTAAGAAGAAATTTATTTTCAATTACTCATTGAAATCATGGTATTAATATTATTACTTCCGAAACTTGTTTCCTTATTTTCAGTTCCTGATTTGATTTACGAATACAAAATTTAATTTCTTCCTCCTGAAAACTTAGCTAAATGAATTTAGACTAGTTCTTATCCGTAGTGAAAAGATGGACTAGTGCTTATTTGTAATGGGATGATAGTCGCTTTCTTAACGGTAACGGAACAACAGCCTAATGTTCGTAGAACCCATCGATATTACAGTTGACGTTAAAAGATCAGCATTGTCCTTGACTTACATTGCACGATAGTTTTTTCTGTTTATTGCTATATTTGGATATAATGTTCAATTGAGCTTTTCGGTATATATGGGCTATTTTGGATGGATGCCTGCACCTGTTTCGAAATGTCTTTAATCAGTATTTACATTACGCCTAAAACAAAGGGAAAAACTTTTGAAAAAATGCATATTACTATACTGAATAAATGTATAAAATGAAAAAAAGGAGATTTAATTTTGATACGAGGAAATTTTATTTCCCACGAAAGGAGATAGTAGGAATTAATCGTTGTACTTTCCAAATAATTCCGAATGATTAAGCCGACGTGTTGGAAATCTTCCGTGCGATCAAGCCCTATTCTAAGCTATTTCTTGCTGATCACTCTCCTCCCTCTTACCAACGTTGATGCCTTCTTCGAGGCTCCTTTATCCTATAGTATCTATCTTCATTTTCTTAATCGTTCTATCCCCGACCACCCCCCAACATCTTCGAACAAAATGGCGACCGCTGACGAAGACATATTACCTCAACGATATTACAAGAGGTCTGAAAGGAAATTTGAACCTGAAGATATCTGTTTCATTGAAAGAATCTGAGTCATCACTTAACCCCTCTTTTTTAAACTGTTAGTACACACGATTTTGTTTGAAGTTTTGAGGATTTTGAGTCTTTATTTTATTCTTCTTATAAGAAAAACTTTCTTCACGTAAACGCATTTGTTTCTCGTTTCCAACCCATTCTTCTATTCATTCGCCCCTCTATCATTGTATCCCTATCCCTATGTCCATATATATCAAGAATAATATATGAAGAACAAATATTAGAAACTGTGAGATTAAAACAACAACAAGAAACATAATAACATTGTTTGTATAGTTATAGTTGTTCAAAATATCAAAAATTCTTGAAATATTCATCAAGAATGTTTTGCGATAGATTACTCATTAAAATGTTATATATCGGTTGAATAGATTAGCCTGCAGAGGGGAGCACAGGTAAAAAATTAAATTTTTTATCAATAATTCAACGAGAATGCATTTTTTATCTAAACTTTTTATCTCATATTGGACCTATACATCTATAGCAACATGTTCTCCGTATGAATTTCAAAAAAATAAGATATGGTTATTATTTCAAGATTTGAGTGGATCATATTTTATGTTAAAAAATCAAATTTTCACCTCTACAGTCATATCCATCGAACCGATTGGTATCAAAATTTAACGAGAAGTTAATAGTTTTTTTAAAGAAATAGTTTTTTAAATTTTACGTATTTGGTGTGCAAAATAATAATCCAGATATGACCAAAGTGGCAAAATTTTGAAAACTATTCAAGATATCGAAAATTCTTGCACTGTATATCGAGAATATGTTGCTACAGAATTATTATTAAAATTTGATGTGGATAGGTCGGACAGAATAGGCTGCAAAGGTGAGCACAGGTGAAAATTTCAATTTTTTTACAATCATTGCACAATAATGTTCTTCCTATTTGAGAGAATAAAGTATATTTCTATAAAATTTCATAGAAAATTATAATTAAATAATTAAATAAATGAATGAAACAATAATAATGTCATATGGCGCCACTTTTTCATAATTTTCAAATTCTATGTACGGCTATTCATAGAATTCAAAAAGGAGAACAATTCATCACACTTCTGCATCGGCCAGCCCCTGGTTTAACCGGCCCTTAGGGTCTCCACAACCCTAAATGCGACCCTGGTTACAACATTTACAAAATTCAATAAAACAAATGAAAATGAAAATTTAAAGCCAAATAAGGCATGATATGAACAAAAATGTCACGAAGAGAAAAATGTTGCTTTTTAAACACACTACAAGATTGTCATAAGAACTTTTTGCATTTTCTTGAAAAATCGTAAATTCAAATTTTGATTGCACAAAAAAATAATGAGAAATCAAAAATTCCATTTTGCGGTCAAACTATACAAGATACGAAAAAAGCTAAATCAACAAAAATGATGCATTCAAAAACGAACTACAAATTTTTTCTTGATCACTTCTTGATAGGATGCGTAGTTCTTGTTGTAATCGTAAAAAATAACATTAAAGATGAAAAAATTACATTTTTTGGAAAACGACGCAAGGTATGAAAAAAAATTAATCGACAAAAGTTCTTCACCAAAAAAAGATCTACAAATTTGTGATTGATATTTTTCAGATAGAACAAGTAGATTTTCTTTTCAACGTAAAAAGGACACAAGTAAAAATAACATTTTATCTAACAAAGTTTTTCGCCTAAATTATGCCTACGAATTTGCTCAATACCACTTTACGCTAGGATGCGTATTGCATTCTCATTCTAATAAGAATTTGACTTTGTCGGTTTTCATTAAATCTCCACGTTTCGAGACCTCCTGCGTCAGAAAAAACGATTTTTACGAAGGTGTCTGTCTGTATGTATGTCTGTCTGTCTGTAGTATCATGTAGGCACGCTAACTTTCGAAAGATTGATCAGATTGGATTGTGCTTTGGCACACTTTTTATGGGCTACAAAGAAAGAACGAGTTCGCTAACCAACTATTTTGGATAAAAATTCAAAGAGTGGGCTCATTTTGAAAATTGTTGAGACCACTTTTTTTAATGATTTGTAAATTCTATGTACGTTTATTATTAGTACGCAAAAAGATGAACAAAATATCCTGTTGACTTTTTCTGATAAAAAAAAAAGCAGCGGAGTTATAACATTTTCAAAATTCCAAAAAACAATCGAAAATGAACAATTTAAGCAGAAAAACCGCACGATATGAAAAAATGTCAAGAGAAGGAGAAAGTTTCTTCTTGCACGCCCTAAAATATTTTCATAACAACTTTTTGATTTTTTGTTTAGTTTAAATCGTAAAAAATAAAATTGAAAATACACAAATTAAATTTATATAAATGCGACACAAAATTCAATAAGATTTTTAATAAAAAAGATTGTTTTTTTTCTTGTTAATTCATTGACATTATATATTATTCAGGGTAGTCGAGAATAACATTTAATGCAAACCAAGGAACAAATATTAAAGTAATCATGATAAATAAAATTTGTACTTTATATTGCAATAGCTGAATAAGCTTTCCCAAACCGAAGGTACATAAAATAATGTAATATACATTTGATATGAAAGTGTTGAATATAATAGAGAAAAGTTCACATTTTTAGCAAAATTGAGCACGAAGCACGAGATGCGTGATGAGAATGTGTTCGTTAAGGCCGAAGGAGCTCTAAAAAAAGAGAATTCACAATCACCAAATTACAGTTGTCGATACTGATGCGAGAATGTGCACGTGCAGCGGGCAAATTTTTGAGGTGTAAACATATCTTAGACCTTGATATGGGGAGTCACGCCTGATTCAAATGAAACCACGACTAGAAAGTGTAACGTAGGCCTCTGACACACGCGCTGTGTCTCATGTCACAGAACAGAGGCTTGCTTCTCTCTCCCCCCCCCCCCCCCCCCTTCCCCCCTACTCCCCCCCTCTCTCTCTCAACCTAATAATAATTGTTTAAACAATTGTAAATT
>CAKNXH010002424.1:82277-215229 GCA_932178445.1 Andricus quercusramuli
CTCTTTGCAAAAATGGAGCGAAAAAGTTATGAAGTCTCTGACTTCATAACTAAGTTTATAAAATTTAAAGCTTGAATTACAAGAATTTAAAAAGTATTTGTAAATTAAATAGATGTCTACAATTGAATGAATAAAAATTTTGAACAAAATATGAAGAACTATAAGAGATGAAGAGAAGGAGAAATCCATAATTAATTATATTTATGATGAACTTTGGATTTTTTAATTTGACTTTGTCCTGATGAGGAAAACAAATTTGTTTTCGAAACGTCGGCAGCTGAATAAAGGTTATCAACATCAAATCTACCTTTTTTATTGGTCTGAAGTATGTCAATTTCCACCAATATATAATTTTTTATAAGGCTTATTTTATTTTAAATAATTCAATTTCAATTTGTTTATTTTTTAATATTTCATTTTTACTTTCTTATTTCAAATTTATTTTAACAGATATAGCGAACCTCAAAGCGTGTCCAGAGTTCTTTCAGAGAAATTTGTGAGTGTTCAAAATTATATCATTTTCAAACTATTTTAACTTAAAAGCAGTACAATTTAGTAATTATAAGTTGTTTCTTAGAAAATCTAAGTTGAAAAATGCCATTTACAAATTAAAAATTCAAAAAAATTAAACAATGAACATTTATTTTAAAGTTTACATTCAGCACCCTGAAATTCGAACGATTCGAGTTTTATTTTATTTTAAATAATTCAATTTTATTTAGTATATTTTTGAATGTTTGATTTATAATTTCTTACTTTACATAAACAGTCAAATATTGTTAAATATTTAAACAAAAATCTTGTAATTGATCGTTTTCAAACTGAATGCTTAAAAAACGGAGTATTTTAAAATGCAATAATATTTGAATAGGATTTGAAATTGAAGAAAAGCATTTAATTATGAATATATTAATCAAAATGTTTTTGAAAATTGAAAAAATATTTTGAAGTTTCAATCGGATGCAAACATTTAGTTAATTACTAAGACTTTCGAATTGAAATAGTTCAATTTTTAACGTAAAAATTTATAAATTATTTAATTATGAACAGATTCATAATCGTCTTATAAAATCAATTTTATTATTATTCTATTGTTAAGAGTCGAACTATAGTTCAATTTCTAAAATAAATACTTATCTTATATTTACAGTTTATCAACTCAACATTTTTCTCATTTTATTTTTTTGTCAAAGTTAACCCGTGCCCACGAGCCTTTGAAATTAACATGGGGTTCTAAATGGGAAAAGCTGTATTTTCAAAAAAATTGAGAAAACAGCTACTTGTTATACACTTTTTTTGAATTGAAGTATTAAAACCTCTTAAGGCATGTTCAAATAATAATTCCCACCCAGTAAGTGTTAATTTTGACTTCCCACCCGCCTTTCAAGCCATTGTTATTGTGCTCAGGCAGTGACCCAAAAACTGCAAAATAGCAGTTTTCTATTAAATACATACTAAAAACGGTATTCTTGTGATGTTTTAACAAGTATTATTTTTAATTGTTAAGGGAAGAGTTTCCAAGTATTTTGTAAATAATTTTCAATTATTCAAACAATTATTATTTGTTTAAGAATTATAGCCAATGGCGATACCACGCTGAAAACACCAGTTCTCGTAAGATCACTGAAGTTAAGCAGCGTTGGGCGCTGTTAGTACTTGGATGGGTGACCGTTCGGGAATACTGCGTGCTGTTGACCCGTCGTGGGTATGGTGGACCCACATTGGTAGTAAATATCCACCTAGAAACACTACCCGAATCGGGTAGTGAGGCAATGAACTTTCGAGTTCGAACTGCTAATCAATTTTTTCTTTTTTCTTTTAAGAATTATATTTTTCTTAAAATCGTGGAAAATTATTGTTTTCGGGTTATAAGTGATAGATTATAATTGTACTGAAATAGAATATACCTTCTTCGGATGGTTTATAAGAGAATGGAATACACTACTATGCAAAAATTTCTAGACCCATCTTTTCCAATACTTTATAAAAGCACTCTAGTTTTAAAAATATTCAATTCTAAATTTACTTCCAATGACTACACGAAACCTGATAAAATTATACGCCTAATAGTCCTAAATTAAAAGCAATATATTTTTTAATCTCTTTGCACTAGTTTTAAATATAATTTTCTTAATTATTTTAGTGACTTGATAAGATATTTCTAGAATTTTTCCTTCGATACAATCAGAACCTAAGTTTAATTTGAAGAACTTATCAATATTGATATAAAGTCAGGTTTTCATAACTGAATTAAATTAAATTAATAGAACAGTATGCTAACAGACTTGCAGAAAATTATTTTCAAAATTAGGCCAAAAACAATAAAAAATTGTTTATTTCCGAATTTATTGATATTTTCCGGAAACATTAACACTTGACGTCTTTTCAAACAAATTCTAATAAAATTAACACATACTGGCTTTCATTTATGCCCATGAAATGGGTACTTTTATAACCTTTTATGCTATAATTGAGAGAAAATCTACAGTTTATCATTATTCAAACTAGGGTGCTTGTTCAACCTATTGAAAAATAGATGTTGGGAAACTTTTGCACGACATTGCATACCTGTAAGAGAAAATAAATTTGTATACTCCTGCATGCGCGTGAGTTATTATTTGCTTTTTGTAAGATTTCAATTTCAGTTAACGTTTATCGAAGATGTTTATACATAAATCTGTCTTGGGTCGTAGGTTAGGACGCACGTGATGTTTTTTTGTATCAAAGTCGGCCAAGTAATTTGGAAAAAATTATTCAGGTAATAAAATATACCGTGAATCTTCTTTGAAGTGCCCTAAAGTAATTAAAAAAAAGTTGAGAAGCCACATTAGACATTATAAATTATAATCCCACCGAGTTGTATAATATCTAAAGTGGCTTCTTGAAATGTATTGAAAAACTTATGTGGGGCACTTCACAAAAAATCTTCATTATATATTATTATTATTAATATTTGTTCTACAAATTACTTGGCTAACATTGATTGAACAAATTCATATAGTTTTTGTACTTGGCAGATTTGTTGCATCGCAGATGCATTTTTCCATATATTTTTCCATATATCCCTATACCCCTCTATCCATATATCCCTATATTCCTATATCCTCATTTCCTCTGTAATTATATCCCAATATTTCTATAATTCTATATCACAATATCTTTTGATCACTGATTTTGAATCAGAAGTCCACATTTCAAAATTCAAAATAGCGGATCCAATCAAAATGATAAAAATTGAACCAATTTGATTATAAGTTGTTGTAATAATTTATAAAAGTAACATTAAATATCTAAGCTTGCACGGATGATCATTTTCCTTGGTTCCTAATGTAATAAAAAAATGATTGAAATTTCTATATTTTTTAAACGCAAAGACAATTTGGCCCAAAAATAGCTACAGAAGGTGTTTTTCTTTGAACAAAAACTTATCTTATCTGAAAATTTGTGAAGAAAAAATTATTTCTTCAACTTAAATTGACCACTTTTGTTGACATTTCATTAGCGCAAAGTGAATAATTATGACAATATACAAAGAAAATATTTGAAAACCAGAGTCATATGATTTTTGTGTTCAGGATAGGTATATTACTCAATCATGATATATTTTAAATGAATTGTTTAACAAATTTATATATATATATATATATATATATATATACATTCCATACCACTTCCACTACAATGTGTAGAATATGACCACAAGATATGAAAAAGGTCAAGAGAACAAAATTTTTTTTTATTCTTATAAAATCCTATAACTTATATTTTTCTATGACATGAAAAAGGTTTTTAGCGAAATCTTTAATAATTTGTGGTCTTACAAAAATCTCTAATCACACAATCATTAACTAATTAGTTAATAATTGTAAGATTAAAAATTTCTAAAATCAGAAGTAATGATACATTTCGCGAAAAAGAAAGAGAAATCAACAATAAGATTTTGCGAAATGAAGAAACAATCCTCAGATTATTCAAATGTAACTTGAATTATGCTAATTTTTTATCGTATAAAACTGTGAGAATCTCTGATTTTACCTTTTGAAATAAAAAAAATTTAGTTCCATCAAAAAACAAAATGAGATTAAGTCATAGCAAAAGGGTGTTTTTGTAGAAATTTCTCCAAGGAACAATTTTTCTTTCCTGACTTTTTTCAAATAGCTCTTGGGAACGTAAGGGGCGAAAAATGTCAATTCTTTCTAAAAATATTTAAAAAATTACTATTTCCTGGACTAACTTTCTTTGTTTTCAAGAATTTTGGACTATTATCCTAATGTATCGGAAACCGAGGAAATGGGTCTGCTAGCAATATTATGCTCAAAAAATCATGCAGAATGGAAATCTCGTACTATTACAAAAAGTAATCATTTTCTATTGCTTACAGACGTCAAAAACTAGATACAAGCTTTTTCAAATTTTTTCTTCTAACTCTAATAGAGTTCCTAAATGATGGTCCCAATGATTTTTGATTCGTTTATTGCCACGAATAAAAAAATTCCTTGAAAGATGCAGACCATTTTCCGATTTTTTTGTAGTTTTCCACCTCAAAATTGGTGAGGCAGCACTTAGAATCATCGGGTTTGACTAATATAGTGAAAAAATCGAATAGATTTTTAACTTTCCAGAAAAATCCTTTTCTGAACCACCCAACACGGAAAAAAGATTTATAACTAAACCAGCGACATTTATTCTTGATCGAACTACAAATATGGTTAGAAACGAACCAACGATATTGGTAAAATGATCAGATCAGAGATTTACAGCAGAATTTATTGTCAGTATTATTATTATTAATGAATTATCATATGAATAAATTTTTAAAATTAAGATGTCATTCAGCTGAATTAAGAATTGTGGAACTCTGAATATGGCGCTAGTCAAATAGAATTTATTTTGAGAGGGGTTTGAAATTTATAATTGATTTAGCAGTTTATCTTACAATTAAACATATAATAAAAGTATATTTGAAATTACAATAAGTGGATTTGACATGGCGTTGGTCACGTTGATTTTTGCACGTTAAAATACAAATTCGCTTGCATATCTTTGCCTTTACACAACAAATATACCTAACGTCACAGAGATAATCCGGAGACTGTAGAGCGTACGCACGTACGCGCCTGCTCACGCATACATGCGAAGGGGGATGAAGAGCAAGCCGAATGTGGGACAAACTCACCCCAATCGACCTGCCACAGTACACACGTCTACTCTACCGGAAGTCAAAGTTGAGTAGCTACACAGCCTCTTCCCTCTTCCTCACAATTTTACCCCGATTTCGGTTTCATTCTTTTCGCGAAATCCAACTTTTTTATCATTCTTGGTTTTTGCACTTATGTTTATCAATAATTTAGTATTTTTTATTTTTTATTTCCTAAACATCGTTTATTATTCTGCAAAAGATGTTTTTTTATTGCATTCCATGATGATTCTGATTAAAAAATTAAAAATTTCATCAAACACGTTTCTTTCTTTAAAGCCCAAATGAATCAATTTCAAAAAATGTTCCAATTTATAAAAGGTTATTAGGTATTTTCACTTCGTAATCAGCTAACTTCACTTCGTTAACTGCTGAGGGGAAAACATTGGATCAAATGCATGGAATTCGCTCCATTTTTGCCCTATTTTGCTAATATCTTCGTAAAAACTAATTTTTTCTATATAAATGTATTTGAAAAATAGTTTTTATTTTTTAAGAACTATCCAATGACATAATAAAATAGTAATAATTATTATTCATTATGAAGATATTACCAAAATAAAGTTTTGTCCCATGCATTTGATCTATTGTTTTCCCCTCAGCACTCAACGAAGTGAAGTTAGCTGATGGCTGAAGTGAAAATACCTAATTGAATATTGATAATTTCGTATCAGAAACTAAGTTCTTTTTTTTTTGTTTTGGAATTATGTAATACCAGGATGGAAGAAAAAATATGACTGTCTCACATAATTTTTTTTTTTAAATTATGAAAACCGAAAATGGTCATCTGAAAATCACCAATTGTTTCCCAATGTATAGAAACAAAATTTTCATAAATTTAGGAAAATGGAATATCCATGTCATGAAGTGTGAAGCAGTCTCAAATAAAAATACAATTATTTATTTTATTTGTGTTCTGTTAATGAGTCAAGTAACCTGTTGGTATAGATAAACAGCTGTTATAATTTTTACCGTGCGTTATGGTATATAATAGGCAAGTTGGGGTTAATTACCCTCTACCCACAACAGCCATAGTTATATACATCAAAATTTCAAAAAATTTTAGCCAAATAGCAAGCCATTCTCAAATGGAATAAATAAATAAATATGAATGAATATATACACATAAATATAAATTAATATATAAACATAAGTGAAATGAAAAATGAATACTCTAGTGTATAAACTCTATAACAGGCGATGGAATATTGCATAACTAACTTGGGGTTGATCACCTTGTATCCGCTACTAACTACGTATCTTCTGCTTCTGAACTTAATTCCAAGAAAATAAAACAATAATTTCACTCGGACATTGGAAATCTACACAGAAAAAAAATAAACTCATTTTTGCCGCGTTTCGTGATTTCAAGGTCTGATTTTGAACCCAGAATTTTCTGAAGTTTCAAATTCACACTCAAATTTGAATTTTCAATTGTTTTTGACTTGTCTGTTCATAATAATATTTTGATGTTTCAAGTGAAGTATGACCTGAGCTTGAAATTGGGAAGAAATGAATTTTACTCCTCACTTGCAGGTGATATGGTTTTACTTTTCAAGTTATTATCTTCAAATGAAGATGTAAATCGTAGGTCTCAAATAAGGGCAGAAATTTGTCACAATTCAGGGCAATAGTCGCAGTCATGCTTTGAGGCTTCTTCGTAAAGTCTCAAGTCAAAATCTCTTCAGATAGGCTTAGTGCGTCTCATCTATTGTGTTTTCATTTCACACTTAACTCTGCACAAGTAAGGGTTTATAGGACAAGCGACAAGCCTGTATCATTTTGAGAAATTTATTAAATTATGAATGTAGATTTCCAATATCTGAATGAATTTCTCATTTCATATTCTTGGAATTAAGGTCAGGAGCAGAAGATTTGTAGTTAGTGGGAGAAACAAGGTGATCAATCTCAAGTAAGTCATGTAATATCCTAACGCCTGATATTGAGTTTATACACAAGAGGAGAATAATCTTTTATATAATAATTCACATTCAAGTTGATATTTATACATTTATTTTTTTATATTTATAATATTTTTTAATTTGAGAGTGTATGATTCATTTGAAATTGGCATACTGTACTTAAATATATTAAATGGACTTAGCTCCTTCAAAAATAACCTCATCTTTAATGTGATTTTATTCTAAGAAGAATCAACTTGCTGGAGGAAAATGAAGTTAAACAAAAATAGGCAAATCATTTTCAAATTTAAAAAAAAAACTCTTCAAGGACTGAGAAGTCCTTTGACGCCCAATCATCAAGAAAACTACAAACTATTCAAGAAGAAAATTATCTTCGCAAACCGTACTACCCTCTTTAACTTTGAAAATTAAAACTTTATAGAATTCACAAAAATTCATTTAAAAATTGACAACCCCCCTTTTAAGCGTCCTACCCTTAGCCTCTACAAGGATTAATTCACAATGAAGTCGTACTGAAATAGGCAATCTATTCTAGACAATAGATAACTAAAATAATTACTAGGAAATTATTAATTAAACTTAATTGTCCCTATTACACGTAATGACTACAAAACTCAATTTCAACTTGAATTAATCAAAAAGAAAATAATCTTCCCAAACTCTATTACCCTCTTCAACTTAAAAACTGGAAATCTCGTAGAAGGGGTCGTGGCGAACAAAGTTAGGTTAGAAACGGGTTGGAAGTAAAGAGGACGAGAAAAGATGGTGGGTGGGTGTTGGGGGGGAAGAGGGTAGATGGAGAGAGAAGAGAGAAAACGAGTTTCTGGCCTGAAAGTCTGGCGTACTCAACCCCATGGATCGTCGTAGTCGGTGCTCTCACCCACCCCCAGTTCTCGGAGCCCATCCGACCCCCCAGCGTCTCCCCTGCCCAGCGTGAGGAGTGTTCCGGGGGTGGGTTAGGTTGGTGGCACCAGCGGCAGAGAGCTTTTCCTTAGCTCGCGCGGGTGGGGCGGCCATTTTCCCGAGTTCTTAATATTTTCATGATGGCGGCCGGCGCGTTCGTTGGAGTCGAGGGAGGGGGAGGGGGGTGTTGGAGGATCGTGAGTTGCGGGGGTGCTCTCGAGGAGCAAGGGTGGCCGGGTGGCAAGAGGAGAGAAATTAGAAAAGGGGAGATTTAAATATCAGCCCCCGAGGGGCGGACCGCTCGTTTCCCGGCATTACCATCCCTGCGCCCGTCCTTCACTCTCGTCGTTCATACATATATATATATAGAGAGACACACTCATACATATATCGATCCTCGGCCAGAGAAAAGGCGTCTTAAGACCCGTCGTTGGACTCGGCCGTGTCGCCGGGAGCGAGGAGTTACGTCCGCCTGGAGTTCCGGAGCCCCCCCCCCCTCCCCCCAACACACTAAAGCGACCCGCCCGGCCACCCCAACCAACACCCACCGCCAACCACCCATGTCCCCCCTATTACCCCACAACCTAGTCGGCTCGCACTTTATCGTCGTTTTCGCGACGTCAGGACATCGAACTATACAAATAGTTACAGCAGAAGTTTTTTTTACATTCTCATCATTTACGATTGGAAAAGTATCAGAATTGTCCAAAATTTGACTTCACATTTTTTCAACAGATCTCCACGTTTTCAGACACCCTTTAGCCGAAAATCTAGTTTTAGCGATGGCGTTTGTTTGCGTGTATGTCCGTCCGTAAGCACGATAACTCTCCAAAAAATAAACAGATCGAATCGAGCTTTGGCACGATTTTCTTAGGTCCTAAAAGTAAGAAAGAATTCGTTAAGCAGAATTCCTTGACCAATGGTTATGGTTCTATCCATCGAAAATGATATCCAAAAATCGAATATTCCATTTTTACACCAAACGACCACAGATACTCAAAAAAAGTTTAAGAGGCTCTTCAAAATTTCTACAAATTTTATCCTGAACATTTTTTTATAGGACTTGCTTCTTTTTTGATTTTATGCATCGAAAATGAGTAACACGGAAAGTCCAATTTTAAGTCAAACGACGACAGATGAGTAGAATAGTTTTGAGAAAGAATTTTAGGTTCTTGGAAGACCTTTAATTTTTTTCTTAAACATTTTTTTCTATGACTTCACATTGTCATTGGTTGTAATTGAAGCTTTTGAAAGGTCTTAAAAATGTTTCAAAACTATTTCTTGATTTTTAATACGTTATTTCGGTTTTATTTATCGAAAATACTAAGAAAGAAATAGAAAACTCAAATTTGCAGCCAAACAACGTGAGATACGAGAAAAAGTCTTTAAAAAAATTATAGCTTCCAAAAAGTCCCAAAAAATTTGTTGCAATCATTTTTTGATAGTATTTTTCATTTTGGTTTTATTTATCGAAAATACAATGGGAAAATCCAAAATTAAAATTTTGGACCAAACGACGCAAAATACGATAAAAGGTCTCAGAGACCAATTATAGCTTCTGAGAAGTCCTAAGGAAATGTCTCCAACCATTTTTCAATAGGACTTGTCATTTTGGTTTTATTTTTCGAAAGTACTATGCAGAAAATCGAAAATTCAAATTTCGAACCAAACGGCGTGAGACAAGGAGAAAATTTTAACAAGGAATTGCGTCTTAAGACGCAATTCCTTGTTAAATTTTAAGAAGTCCTACAACATTTATTGGAACTATTTTTTGATAGGACCTGCGCGGTTATTGTAAGGTAGGTCAAGGAAGGTTGTTTCTTGTTTCATGTTTCTGACTGAGTAAGGTTGCACACAGTGTATAAACTTCAACTGTTGAAGATTGAACATTTTTTACTGATGATAGATGGCGAATTGCATATTGAAAGTTTTTTAATTCGATATTCCTTTAATTATATTATTCCCAAAGTTGAAAATTCTATTTCTAATATCTGTACAGGAGTTATCCAAAAACAATTCATTCTGAAGTATACACACGATTCTTAAAGATATTCACAAAAATAATTTCTATAACCAATTAAAAGCAAACTTCTACCGAGACAACACTTTATCACGAAGAAACTGAATTTTAACTTTAGGTAGTTATCGTGGCGTGAAAGCAGGTTTTGGAAAAATGTATTTAATTGTACTTTCAATAACAGAAATAGGTTCGAAAAATACAAAAATTATTTAATGAAAAACTTTTATTTTTGGAAACAAATTTTTTCGCAATGCCTTTTACCGAATTCGAGAACATGATGGGATCATATTGTATGATACCTTATAAAAAAAATCTTATACATATTACATATTTAAAATTCACTCTGACCAAGTCAAAAAAAACAGGCTTTTTCGGTCAGTGCGTTATGTAGGTTTACAGCATCGAACTTTCGAAAATAATAATATTTTACATAATACATAATAATAAAGTCTTATAAAAAAGTTCCTATACAACTTTCTTATGTCGAAGTATACTTCCCGAATAAGACTTTTCTTATCTTAGTAGTTGGTCCAAGTAGTCGGAGAAAAAAACAGGTCTGTTTCTAGTTTTAGACCTATACTAAGAAGGAATATAAAAGATGCGGCTCACTAGAATGGTTATTTATTATAACTTTTTTTTAAATCGTATTTAATGAACATTCATTTGATTGTTTTGGTTCTAAAAAAATTCATATAAACCAGGTTTCCAAAATAGTAATTTCATGTGATTATATGAAGGAAGTGTCTACACGTACCGAAATCCAGCTAGACGTACCGAAATTTCGGTACAAATAGCCCCTTTTCCAGGTCACCTTATTTGTACCTATTTGTATCTCCTTACATGTATCTTAAAAAAATTTAAATGTGGATTAAAAACATCCTCGTAAGAAGAATAGATATTAATACTTCTTTATAATAGATTTATTAGCATATCTCCCTAAATGTGAATGATTTAAATAAAAATTCTCAATGACAAATACTTATTTTAATGAGATGCATCTTTTATGTTTCGTATAATTTTGCATTATGGTCTGCCGTGTTAGAGAAAAAACAGATGGAGCTGTGAAAACAGACAAATTCGCGATTAGCAGTGGAATTATTTTTCATTAAATTAAACTTAACCTACATAGTTCTCAAGAAGAATTACAAGACATAAAATCATGTTAAAACGTCGTAAATGATTTTCTAATATTGCTCATATTTTTGTATAGCTTGTAAGGAGAAATAAATAATGAAATACTTCATTATCTCTAGTATTCCTTGACAACGCAGCTACCAAATTTCTTTGTTAAATCCGAAATATTGAGAAATATCTCCGAAAATATTGGTCTAAAAACGAATATATATATTCATATATATTTTTCTCAGATCTAAGAAAATTTTCCTTATTTCAAGAAAATGTAATTGAACGATGAAACTCAATTTTCAATAATCAAGAACATTTTCTTGAGATAAGAAAAATTTTTTTGGATCAAGAAAATATTGTCTCTCCCGTATGCAACCCAATATTTTCTTGAATCAATGCTAATTTTTGTCCCGGTAGCTTCAATCGTGGTCGGAAGTATGACTTATATTTTTGGTTCTTCTCCTGACCACTTTAACCAAGTCCTAAAAAAAACAGGCTAGGTTTACTGCATCGAACTTTCGAAAATAAATAAATGAAAAATATAATGATTCGTTTACTATTATTTTTTTCAATATAATCTGTTGGTGATTTGAGATATTAAAAAAGTAATTTTAGAAAATTGGATACGGCGCGGCGTGGCGAAATGTTTTCTCAAGAGCTGCTTTTCCTTACGACAACTACATAAAAAATTCGAAATCTTGTAAAATATTCACCAAAGTTCATGAATATATGTTCACAAACCTACCTCACTAACCTCTCTAGCTTCTATCCCGAATGTCAAGATGCAATACAGAATACATAATAATAACCTCTGGAACCCATAATTATTAATGACTAATTTTTGAGTTCAACGTATTGAAAACAACATTATTTTCAAAAAATCTACTACCATCTTGAACTTAAAGAATCGATGTTTTCGAAAAAAAACTGATGTTCTTACTAAAGGGCGAAAAGTAAAAGATTTTTTTTTTGACAGAAAATATGTAATTAATATTAAATAATTAAATATGGCCTATTTAAAACTTAAAATCAACCTTTCACAGAGAAAAATTCTTTTTAGATGAAAAATATTCTCATGTAATTTTTGACAAAGGGGATTTCTTCCGCGAAATAGCATTAAGAGGGGACAAAAAGGAGATTTAATTTATTACTACAAACTCTTCATACCATACGGGTATCTCGTAAATTGCACGTTCTCGTGGCAACTTTACATGAAGGGTGTCAAGGCATAACCATGTAACTGCTATTTTTTAGAAACACGTTTACTTGGCTTGAAAATTCTCTAAGAATGACTTGTGGGCTAAATTGTACTAAATAGTTTCAAAATACAAATGAAAAAAATATTTGCATAAAAATAACACTGTACATTGTATTGCAAACCAGTAATTGCCATCTTTTATTTAAAAATTTTAATTCTACTTTGCATTAAATGAATCTATGTTATTAAAGAGATAACGCTACTCACTAAAATCTTGAAAATTGAAGTTGTAAAAGAAAAACTAGGCAGAGAACAGTTTTGACCACGAAAGAATGAAAGATTCGCATGCAGAAATATAAACTTTTCAACATTAACAGCCAGGGCCGGCTTTATATAAGGGACTGTCGGGGCCGCGGCACCCACATTTGGGGTCCCCTATAAAACGCGTAATTTGGCAAATCAAAATCGGTACGACTCTAAACAATTGATACACGTACACACTTCTGCATCGGCTCCTACTTCGATGGCATTTTTTTCTTTTGAAGCCAACCCCTGGTCACCGCTTAAGGGCCTCCAAATTTTAAAGCCGATATCTTGATAGATAAAATAATATCACAACATTTAATTATAATAATTGCACGTGATTCAAGTCCAAAATATATAGAATGTCGTGAATAATCGAGGAATTACCAAGGGGACAAGCGCGACCAAGATCAAAGTTTACAAGTTTTATCGATGAATGATCGGTAATGTAGGACAGCCATTTATCTTCTGAGCTACATGCAAATATCTATTAGATATTATTATTCTCAATACTTTTTGTATTCGTAGTAGAAACATTGCATGTAGTTCATTTCTAGTAAAATTTCAACGAATAAGAGGTTATAGATAAACGTTTACTGTTCAGCCTGCCTTGCCTTCCTCGCTTTGTCTCGTCTCGCATGCATGTCCCTACTTTCTCGCATTGCCTCGGCATGGCCAAACTCTGCCTCAGCGGCAAATAAGAGGTTATATCACAGCTATCACTATTTTTATTCAAGATAACTCATTTTTCTTGCTGGATCCGTTTAAAGGTAATTTTTCCAGTACATAAAATACCACAGAAGCAAACCATTATATTTTCTCATCTTCAGATGTTTTGATTTTCATGAAAATCTGCGGTTGCCTTTACCCTCCGGTGGGGGTAAAGCCGACGACATACAGCTTGTTTGAAATAATTAAATTATACAATCATTGTTGTATTCATGTAATTAATGCGTATGGACCTATAAAATATAATAATGTACTACTCGAAGTGAAAAAATGGATTAACTCCACATATTGTTAACATTTGAAAAATGATTGACTGTTAACTGGTTTAATTAACTCACACGGGTTGAACAGCTGACGCTTTTTAAAGATCTGTACGTGAAAAAATATTAGCGTTTTCAAAATTTGTTCTTGGAAAACTCTAGAGCTTCATCAAATCTCGAATGTGCATTCTAATTTTTTTTCTGACAATTCGATTTTTGACAAGGTTTTTTCCCTCTTCCGAAAAATTTGTCTCGAAGTACAGACATGCTTTTGTCGCTACACCGTTCACATACTATTCCATACACGCAAGTGTTCAACAGATATTTCAAAGCTAGCTAAAAAAAAGTTGAAAACGACCATGTTGCTATGTGATCAATTTTCTTATTAATCGTTTTTTTAGCTAGCTTTGAAATATCTGACCATATAGTAATATGGTTATTTTTCCGTTAAAACTTTTTTATCTTGTTTTGAAATATGTTTGGAACACCTCAGCACTTTCTGCTGACAAAAATTCATCAAAAAAGTTTGTAACCAGATCCGAAATTGTAAAATAGATAAAAAGTAGAACTGACCAATGATTAAATTTAAAAATTGTATCTCAAATTTATTGTTATAATATAAATAGATAGTTTTTAATTCCTCATTCTAGTCAATGTTTTTCTTGTATATTATTTTTAGTACACAACCTTGAGTTGTTAGAAGTATTTTTTTCAGTGGGTCAGAATTGAATCATTTAAAAAACACTTTTATGACTGCTTGGAAAAACTACCACATTCCTGATTTTATTCTCTCAAGAATGTAGCATTTTTTTCTTATGTATTTTTATCAATTTAAAAACTGGAGAAGTTCAGAAAAATTTTTAATGTGGCCTAAGAAAATGTTATGGTGTAAAAAAACTGAGATTGAACAAATGATAATTAAGGAAAATAAGAAAATTAGGAAGGTAAAATTTCTTCTAATTATGCATTTTCTTGACATGTAGAATGCCAGCTCTAAATGTATAGAAGTCAGCTCTAAATTAATTATACTTTTCAGGGCCCCAACACGCTACATTTTTAAAATATTTTTTCGATATTTAGAGATATTTTTGTGCTATCTACAGTCTACACTAACATTTAATATTTACGACTTTTTTGATATTTCATAGATGAGGGCAACTTTTTGTGTATAAGATGTTTTAGTTATTCAACTATGGAATTGATTCATTTTTCGACGTCATTCAAATCAACAAAGTTAGCAAAAAAATCGTTTATAAAATGTTTCAAATCGGTATCATAAAAAATAATCTCTCAAAAGCATCTTGTTTGTTAATGTCCTTAATTTCTGTTTATGATTTTTGAAATTCCGTGGCTACTTCTACCGAAATTTCCGTACGAATAGCCAAATTTTTTTCGGTACATACAGACACTCGATTTTTTAAAAATGAATCGATACTTCGTGAAAAAAATAGTCTAAAGCTAAAATTTATGGAGTAAAATCAGTGCAAAACTCAAAGAATTCTTGCAGTAGAAGAAACTATGTGTGGTCAGCCAGGATCAAATGAGTCAGCTGCCGACGCTATCTTCTCGATACCAGTATTCCCTGGATTTATTATTTCATTCAATTACTGAAACAAGCTTGTTTTATTTATTTATTTTTTTTTTATTATATTTTTTCAAAGATTTTATTTTTCAGTTCGTTCCAAATTAATTATAAACCATTTTCACATTATATAAAAATATGTCGACTATAGGAATAAAGTATGAAGGAAGTAAGGAATATAAATTCACAAGTTGTTAAGTACTAGAATAAATAAGTTAAAAATAATCGTATATATGCTCATATAAATTTGTTATTCAGGTCCACGAGATATCTCCTGTGTTGTTCTACTGTCTGGGATGGTGTCACTTCAGGTACTCATGTTTACATTCTCGTGCGTGTAAATTCCTGAGACTACATACGTGAGCAAGGAACTTGGTCGAAGCTTTTTTGCAATAATGTTGAGTTTATTATTCATATTCTCATGTATCTTTATAACTAAACTAGAACTGTGAGAATCCCTTTATCAACATAAAAATTAATATTCTTTACTCTTTTGCAAAAGTGTACGGAGAGCGATAGAAATTTTCAAATTTAAATGGACAGAAAAGGATAGATATCCTTATCCCTCATTCCAGTAATCGTATTCTTTGAAATTCAGCTTTACCACTGTATCTTCTATTCTTTTTTACAACAATTTATTTCCTTTGCATGTGTTTCTATCGTATTCCTCTTTTCAAAAATTCTACTATTTTCAACATGAATATCCCTATCCTATTTCTTTCATTAAGAGATCTATTGTTTCCTATCCCGCTTTATCCCATTCCTTTCATGAACAGCTCTAAAATTCATTATCCATTTCGATCCCTTTTCCCATTAAAAACTCATTCTATTCCTTTATGTAACATTTTATTTTATGACAATCTAAAAAGAAGGAATGAAATCAAAAAAGATTGACATAAATGACATTTATATTCAGTAAACCTTCACCTATCAACTTTGATGAAAGAAGAAGAGAAGTTGACTTCCAAAAGGGCATACATCCACTTTTGAAAGTTTTTTTTTTTCTTTGCGTTGATCGTATCTTTAGGATGAGCCCTATCAACCTGTGTAACAGTTTCCTCCAAATAAGATTTTCATCCAATATAAAAAGTGAGTTAAACATTTTCTTTGCAACCAAAAGAGCATGCATCCAGTATCTGGATGATAAGATTATTAGATAATAATGAGATAATGAGGTAATGAGTGTCTAAACTTCTGGTAATTTGGTACGTGGTCCTGGTCCAAAAAATGTATTAACCCAGAAAAACCAATCCTTTTATAAATTCTGTAAAACGTTTTTCTCGATTTCCCAACAAAAACTAAAAGTGTATATACGCCCTTTTGAAAGTAAACTCCTCAAAAACGGCAATTACGATCATAATATGGTAATATGGAATTCCACGAACATTTTAAGAACAAAGAAAAAATAATCGGTCAGGCGCTTTTTGAGAAAAAAATTAAGTTTTTTATATAATTACTAAGAAATGAAGAAATTTTCATAAGATTATATGGTGAATATTGGTTAACATTTTCTTTTTTTCTTTATTTATTTATTGTGGTTTCCTGTTACTCTAGAAATATTTTAAACTGAAAATGAAAATAATTGGAAGGATTTTTCTTTAAAAAACATGATTTTTGTATTTGATCACTAAGAAATGAAGAAATTATGATAAGATTACATGGACAATATTAGTTAACATTTTTTTGAATATTTTTTTTTCATCGAATGTGGTTGTCTGTCACTTCAAAAATATTTCAGAATGATAATGCAAATTATTTGAGAAGTGCTTCCTCAGAAGATTAGTCTTTAATTTATATAGAATAACAAAATTTAAGTGAGAAAACATATATTTTTGTGTTATTGTAAAATTTGATTGTGACTGAATTAAACGTTAGGAATAGCAATTTGAAGTGATATACCTTTTTGAATGGCCTTGAACAAACTACTCATTGTTGATATTCGTATTCAATAAATGAAATTATATTATGGTATCATAGGGTTGCAGTCAAATACAATCAGTTTCAAAAAATGTTATCCAGGATTTATGTACCATATAAACTTATCAAAAATTTCCTCATATCTCAATAATTGAATACTAAAATCTACCTTTTTAAAAAAGCGCTAGACTGATTATTTCTATTATTTCTATTTGCAGCTTGACATTTTTGTGAGATGACATATTACCGTAAACTGTCAACAAATCCTATTTACTTGAAAATTTCATTTGAACTTGGTTCAGCACCTCCATGCAGTATCACGATGAAACATGAAAGAAATATTACTTTGATTTTACAATTAACTAATATGATTATTTTCACCATTCATGTTATGTAAAATGTTCAATAAATAATTTTCAGGGTATAATTTAGTCTCAATACTCACACAAAGGAGATTATAAATATTTGAAAGTATAAATGCAATTAAAGACCACTTTGATGGAAATTGTTCCTCATATATTCTGATTTTTTATTTCAAGTAATCAAATCAGAATCTTTAAGATATATTTTTCACCAAATGTTCTCATTAAAACCTGCTATTGAATTCACTGTTATTGAAAAACTTTCATTATTACAATTTTTTTTAAACTAATTTATGAACTGTTCCTATAAATTTCACACCTAAAAATCATAATTTTTTACTGGATAAAAATGGAGTTTTTTTCTGAAAATTCTGAAGAAATAATTTTAGATATCAAGTTAAGAAGTTTTCTGTAACTTGTCAGTGATGAAAAATTAAATTTTCGACTTGGATATGGTGACAAAACAGAATAACTAAAATAAAATTTATAAATTAAGACCGCGCGTAGGTTCACCGACATTTTTTGAGTGTTGAATAAATTTTTTTTGTGAGCCCAGGGAACCAAGTTTTATTCGAAGTAAAATCTGAAGTTTTATTCAAACTTCAATCTTACCTACTTTCATTAACAGACTGTGTACAAATACGCTAGTTCAATAAATTTCTATGAATAAGCTTTATGAAAAATCTTAGGACAGATCTATTTTCTGTTTTTTTTCCCCAATCATTTCTTTCCATTTTAAAATACCACAGAATAACAGGATTTAGGTGACGTGATTTCAATCGTTTCATTTTTTAATCTATTTTCTACAAATTTTTTTCCTTCATGAGAGATTGAAAATCTTTTTTTTTATTCTGGAAAAAGGAACAACGAAAACCACATATTTTGAGAAAAAAATCTCATTTTACCCCGTATTCTCATCTTTGGTTGAGAATAGAATAGGTTTGAAATAAACAGAGTGAGGTATATTTGAGATCGAAATTAGCCATAAGAAAGCACACAAAAAATGAGCAGTTTTGTTTCGCACGTACATAATGGATTCTCGAGCGTAGAAAGTATTGAACTATTTTCTTACGACAATTTGCTCATTTTCGGTTACACTAGTTTGGTATTCTTATATCTATTCACCATGGATTTTAGTTCACTATGCTAGAGATCACTAATAGATAGAAATATTATTATTATACAAATAAGCCAAATCCCTTTCGGGGTAAACGAAACTGACTTGATTCTAGCCTCGTTATACTGTGGTTAATCAAGAAATTCATATGAGAAAAGTGAGAAGGGAAGGTGAAATTTTGAAATCAATCTAGAATTCCGGTCTTGCTTATCTAAGCAACAGGCTCGTTCGGCAGCATCCCTCTGACGTAGGTCACTGACTAGTCTCTTTAGCAAGCACTCCATGCGAAGAGCTTCACAAATTCATCATGTGTTATATATAACACAAAAATACGCGAACTGACTGATAATCCCGTAGTAAGATCTCTCTACTCCAATCACATCCACTAAGTAATGCTCCCCACGCAGAACGATTGGTATTCAAGATCGTTTGTTTCAGGCAACTCTCTCTCCACTCACACTCTTCATCACACATTTCTTATAAACTTTTTTCCTCCACACTTCAGGTCATTCTTTAGGTCAGCCTCTAGGTACGCTATCATTCACTCTACCTGAAAACATTTTTTTCGTTAATTGTTCTTCTTTTATTCTCTCAACATGAAAAAAACATTTCAAAAAATTTCCTTTACTTCCGACAAACATTGTTTCCTCTGCACCTCATTCTTTGATAATCCTTTCATTGATGACTTTGTCCATTAGCTTTTTACCGCATATGTTCCGCAAGAATTGCATGCCGAAAACGTTAACTTTATTCTCATCCTTTTTTTGGTAGGACCTGGTCTCACTAGCGTACAGCATAGTGGCAGTCTATATGGCATAAAATTCCAAGATACGCGTAATTATCAACTTGTTATATCCTTTCTTCGTCCAAGGCATTCTTGTATGCTGTTTTATCACTCCTTACTTCAAATACCATGCTTTTTATTTTACTCAAGTTAATTTTAAGGCTTACGATTTTCAAACTAGTATTCAATCTGCTCAAAATTCTATGTAAACCATCCACTGATTCTGCTGTAACAAACTTATAATCTGCAAAAGCCAACCCACGCACCTTTACTGTCCCGAGATCCACACTTTCTTCGTCAAAAAAGGCCATTCTTATATACTTAACCATGAGTATAATGAACAGCCAAAAGGACATAACGCATCCTCGCTTATCATTGTGCCTAATATCAAAACAGTCAGTCAGTTGTCATTTTACCCTTCCACTCACTTTACTACCTGCATATATTATTTTTACTGCTAGGAGGAGCTAACCACTAACCCCGTACTCCTTCAGAACTTTCTAAAGCTTAGTTCTGTCCACCTTATCAAATGTTTTTTTCTTGACCCACAAATGCACAGAACTGGACTTTCCAGATCTTTTCTTCTGTTATTTTCATTACCCTACAAACAAGTATTTTTTAATATATTTTGCCTACAGTACTGAGTAAGTTGATAGCTCTATAGTTATTGCATTTACCATTATCTCCCTTTCCTTTGCAGATTGGAACGATAATCGCCTTTTTCCTATCATTTGAAACTTCCTTAATCTCACGACACATATATTTATCAACTCAATCAGCCTTTCAGACAAATACACGTGAACCCTCTAAAAATTTCAGCGGTAATATCGTCCACACCAACAGCTTCACCATTCTTTATGTTCTTAATTATAGCTGTAATCACAAAGAACGTCTTTTGCTCTTTCCATATCCCATACCATTTCACCCCTGCTATTTCTAAGGCTGACTAATTCTATACTACTACCTCCTTTCTTATTTCCCTTAACCAATTTCCAAAATACGTGTTTATTTTCTTCAATATCGTTTTACATTTTCTTATTTCCTTCCGCTTTGATGTCAACTTTACTTTCGCTGCCTAGTATTTTTACTTTACAGTTTTTAGCCCCATAATCATTTTTTAGTCTCATTCTCTCATTATTGCCAAAACCTGTGATATTCAACTTTCTTAGATACACTTCCATCCAAATGAAAAAGGATGTAAATCGATTTAGCTCCGGCAAAGAAGAGGATAAATAGTAAATGAAAATTGTGTGAAAATTGAATAGTTCAAGAATAGACTGTATCGAAGTTTCGCCCAAGAAAAGAAGCATAAAATCAGAATGAATTTAATCATGTCTAGTTTATACCACAGTTTTTTTTCACGCTTTCAAGCTTGAATCACGATATGATTTGATTGATTTTTATTGATTAATCAAATATGAAAGAAAAAAGGTTAGCATATTTATTTAAAATATAAAAATAAGGAAATTGCTAAAATTTGACTTAAGAATGGATTAATATAGGAACTTATATCAATCTGTTCATAAAGAATAGGCTAAAAATTTTACTGAATCAGATAATTATGACATACGATATTTAAATAATATGGAAAGCGATGTATTCAAAATATTTTAGTGCATAAATGTATAGGATGAAAAATATTTAGATTATAATATCTATAAATGATTAGAATAGAGATGTATGTAACTTCAGGGAAAAAAATAATTAGAACTAAATTAAAATAAGTAGAGCGAGGAAAGTTTAGAACAGATCAGGATATGAATCGACGTGTCCACGTGATATATCGTGGGCATAAAACGAAATGATGCTTACTCGCGTGGCAAACTTTGAAGCTTCAAAATCCCATATAAATTGTATTGGGAACAGCAATGGTTTGGTCTCCACCAGTCAGCAACTTTCATTTGGTTTCTCCGAGATGGAACCTCGTCATTTGGACACGACGATGTAACCAGAAATAGAAATATTTAGAACAGAATACGATAGATATGAATGGATGCATGTAGTTGCTATAGATGAGATAAAGTATCTCTGATAGAAAGTTATAGCCCTTCATTATATTCATTAAACTTTGCCCGGGTTTCATAAACCTACAATCAATCAGCCCCCTACCAAAATATCCATCTGCCATAAAAATCTCGAAAAAACAATCATTCTCCTATCCTTCCTCGAAGCTTTAAAGACATACGTCATTTGCTATTATACCCTCGAGTATACAAATGCAAACGAATCGAAGGTTGGAAAGAGCCAGAGGGACGCAGATAAGATGAAAGTGGAAAACGGAATTCTAGGCGTTCTTTGAGGGGGCAACAGCAGGCGCGAAGGGAACGACAGGCTGGCGGAGGAAGCGCAGGAAAATGTCGTGGAAACAACAAAGTCTTACCCCTCAACCCCCAGTCGTTCTTCGCCTCACCGGCGTCCCCTGGAGTTCTCCAACCCCCATTCCACCCTGTATTTTCCGTATCTAAAATAAGTGTACAGGGGATGTGTTCCGCCCTCTTCTTTAATTACGTTCACTTCTCCCTCCCATTTTCGTGCGGCTTCGCAACCCCCTCCCACTCAAGTCAAACTCACCCCTTTCCTCTCCCGTGTCCCCCTTCTCAGTCCGCTGGTACCCATTCCACCCACTTCGTTTCATCCATTCATCCTCGGGCAGGCTCTTCTGTTTTTAGAGAAGAAAATTTTAATTGGAATCTAGAGACGCTAGTACCTACTTCTACCTTTGCCACCCTAAAACCACCCCAAGCTCTTTGTCTCCCTTTTGGTCTCTTTCTCTCGTCGCCGGCTCAAGGGGTGGGACCAATAATCCAATTGTCCTCGGCTTCGCCTGGCTCTTTCTCTTTGTCTTTCTGTCTTTCTGTCTCCACTTCTCTCGACCGTGTAGGTGAGATATTAAAGACCGAACTCGGTAGTGGCTTTAACGCAATTATGGACGTCTATTTTTCATAGCACCTTTATTATGTACGAGAACTACGTTCCTGACGTGGTTGGCAATGGATAGAAAACGACGACTGCGGAAACACTGGGTCTGGCGATGATACTTGGAATAGTGGAGAATTTCTGCATTCTCGTTTTCTGGTGCGAAATTATGGAGAATTATTTGGAGGATATTACTATTTTTCAAAATTTATGAGGAATATAATTGAATTTTAATTTATAGGTGGGTCTTTCCAAAGCGTTTGGCAATGAAACACCAGAGATAATAAGGCGTAGTAAATTCAAGTTGAGGAATTGGTCGCCACACGGCCAAAGGCGCTTTTCTAGGTAATTGGATTATTTTATCAAAAATTGCTTGAAAATTCGAATACATATCCATACAAAGAAGCGTTTTCAAATTCTCATTTTGTATTGAAGAACGAACTTTTGAAAGCAACTTTTTCCTCTTATCACCTGTCAAATACGTAGACAGAAATTTTCTTTTTGAAGATTCAGAATTCAATTTTCAAATATCATCCAAAATTGAGAAAAAAGTGTCCTATTTTTGAAAACTGGAAATTTGTTTTTTGATAATGTTCTTTGCCTCTTCTGTAAACTAGAGAAACTAGCTGTCAATTCGATTTCGAGTGTTTCCACTTTGTTTGTATTTATAATTATATGGTGCTCATTTCACGAGCACTTTGCTTCCCGTTAGAAAATGTATTTGGTTCCTCATAGAGGAAGCATTAGTTATTTTTTTCAATAATAGACAAACCAAAGTCTTCATTTTGCTCAATTTAAAAATAGAAATTTACTAAAAATGAATAATTACAAAATAATACAAAAAATGTTTTAAATACGAAGACAAATCAGACAAATCAAATCTTGCGTTCGAAATAATAATTTTTTGAGCTGGAAAAGGGAAAGGAAAAGTTCTGTCGCACCCTATCCCTTTCCCAGCTTTATGATTTCTTCACAAAAATTGTCATAATATTACCCTATTTGAAAATTTATGATCAAAAAGTCTTTTCTATTCATGCATCAACTTTAAATTATGTCGATGAAAAAAGTTTTTCTGTTTGAAACTGATGATTAAGATATTATAAATGAGCAGAACTTCCCTAATCTTCAATGAAGTGTATTATTATTATTATAGATCACTCGATTTGCCTCGAATCAAGAGATTTTTTCCGTTCTTGCATCAATTTTGAATTATGTTACTGAAAACAGTTTTACTATGAAAAACCGTGTTTTCAAATATTATGCAATTTCACAATTTCCATACTCTTCAATAAAATGTATTAATATTATAGGTCAATCGATTCGTTTCGAACTAAGGAATATTTTATATCCTTACATCAACTCTGAATTATGCTAATGAAAAAAGTTTTACTATAAAAAACCGATTTTCAAAATATATAAATTACCATAACTTCCCTACAATTTGATAAAATGTAATAAAATTATAGGTGAATCGATTCGTCTCAAATCAACACATCTTTTCTGTTCTTGCATCAACTTTGAATTATGTCAATGAAAAAAGTTTTACTATAAAAAAAACGATTTTCAAAATATATAAATTACCATAACTTCCCTACTCTTTGATAAAATGCATTATTATTATTATAGGTCGATCGATTCGCTTCGAACCAAGGAATCTTTTATATTCTTGCATCAACTCTGAATTATGCTAGTGAAAAAAGTTTTACTATAAAAAACCGATTTTCAAAATATATAAATTACCATAACTCCCCTACTCTTCAATGAAATGTATTAATATTATAGGTCAATCGATTCATCCCAACCAAGGAATCTTTTACATTCTTGCATCAACTTTAAATCATGCTAATGAAAAAAGTTTTACTATAAAAAACCGTATTTTCAAATATTATGCATTACCATAGCTTCCTTACTCTTCAATAACATTTATTAATATTATAGGTCAATCGATTCACCTCGAATCAACACATCTTCTCTGTTTTTGCATCAACTTTAAATTATGTTAATGAAAAAAGTTTCACTATAAAAAACCGATTTTCAAAATATATAAATTACCATAACTTCCCCAATCTTTGACAAAATGCATTATGATTATAGGTCAATCGATTCGTTTCGAACCAAGGAATCTTTTATATCCTTGCATCAACTCTGAATTATGCTAGTGAAAAAAGTTTTACTATAAAAAACCGATTTTCAAAATATATAAATTACCATAACTTCCCTAACCTTTGACAAAATGCATTATGATTATAGGTCAATCGATTCGTCCCGAACCAAGGAATCTTTTATATTCCTGCATCAACTTTGAATTATGCGAATGAAAAAAGTTTTACTATAAAAAACCGATTTTTAAAATATTATTGAGTGCTAGAAAAAAATTCAATAAATATTTTCAGAAATCCTTCGGTCAGTTTCAAGATATTAGTGAGGAAAATAAGCTCTCCAAATTTCATACATTTATCTGCAACCGTTTTCTAGTTATCGTATTCACAAAAAAGCGTGACATCCACACATCCACACACACATCCACACATCCACACACACACACATCCGGACAATTGCTTAGAACATTGTATTAGACATTTTTAAATTAGGGAGGGTTTAATTAAATGAATTTAAAAATTTTGAAAAATGTCATCATAACAAAGCTTCCTCTATGAGGAAGCAAAATGGTAGCTATGTCGTGCGATCTCTTAGTTTTCTCTCTAAGTATAAAGATATTCATCAAATCAATCTTCGGATTATTATGAAGGTGTAAACTAATGTGCAGAAAAAGGCGATTCCTCCAGGTATCTCCATCTAATCTTAGAAAATAAATCATTCATCTTTTTAGATCGAAAGGTCGTTTCGAACTATTTTTTTTTTAGTTTCAAAAATATATCCAGTAAACAAATTATAATGAGAGTTATATGACAATTATCACTATATGAGTGAAAATAAAGAAGTTGAAAATATCATGTCTCTATGTCCACAATATTTTTGCTCTAATCGGTATAAAAATAAGTTTGATTAAATATATGATCTCACCAAATTTGTTCATATTTATGGCGATATATCTTTTAGAGGAATTATCAAGATAGTATTAAAAAAATTATATCATTATCAAAAATAAAGTTTATTTTTTATCTTTTTTTATTTTAATATAATTTTTATTATTTACGCGTGTTTTTAAGTCATCTGATAACAAACCAATTTTTCCTTCATTTTATGTTCTAAGGGTATAATTTCTCCATTTAAATTGCTTAAAAATTGGAGAGAACTGGATGTAATTGAAGATGTGAAAATTTATTTACACCTAAAGTATGTTTATTTGACCAAAATAACCAATTTGGAAGCCCGAAAAAGATGGTACGTCAATATGGTGTACTTCTGTTACACGGGTTTACAATTCGAAAAAGCATATTTTGGAAGTGAGTTTACGAAGAAAATATTGATAAAAACGTGTACTTCTTACCTGTAAAACAATTGATTGATAGGTTATTCCTACGTCAAAATATACTTCATAATAATAAATTTTTTTTGGATATCCTTGTCATGTCATTTTTAATTTAATAATAATTGGGAACATTCTTGATGTGACTGGTTTTATTAATTGTATTGTAAATACAATTTTTTATTAAATCTCAATTTACCAATATGAAGGCTTTAAAAGCAGACACAATTAATCATTTCGTTATTAAAAATATTTTGAATGATTCAAATTAAATATTTGTTATTAAATTGGAAAATTAAAATTCTGAATGAGGGTCTACTTCTTCATCTCGTTCATCACTATATTTACACAAATTGTAATTAATCTAAAGAGAAATATGTTTTTTCTTTGTTCTCAAATACTTTTTTCAAAGAAGTATAAAATTAAATAATTCAACTTTTCTTATTTCTACCCATGTTGTTAAGTAATATAATGACGCCTATGTCAATTAAATTTGGTTTTGGGTGACAAATTCACGAAGTCAATGTTAACAAAACTGCCGTGGTTTCGAGTCCCTCTGCAAGATATATTCAATTTTCAATTATTTGACAAATATTATTGGAACCAAAGGAGCACCTATCAAAAGTAAATTTTCAAAGAGTCTGAAAATTAGGCTAAATCTTCTCCTTAAATATTATTTAGCGAAAATAATATTAAAATTTGAAAATAATTCTAACAGTCATGTGCTCAAGTCGAGCATCTAAACTATTTTCCGGCTAATTGCAAAATCGATAGCTGTAATCTTGGAAGCGACACTCAAAAGATGGTACATCTGGAGCGATGGGAGTGTGAGAAGCTAGCGTGAGTTTCTTGTGAGTGGAAAAAATATCCTCGAAAATTAGAGGATGGAAAATGCTTAATTAAAGACGCGGCGGCACTCGTAGGTGCCCCTTCTCAAAGCCCGTGTAATATGCAAGACCGAGGCACTGTGTTTGCTTCTGAAATAACCGATGGTTGATTACCCGCGCTTCCACTCGGACGATTTTTGGGGTTGGTTCCATCAACCATCGCTGAATTTTATTCTTTTAGCGTCAAGAAAAAACAAAGATCTGAAAAAAATCTGTGTGAAATTTCTTTCATATAATTAATGTTCTCATCTGCAACAGAAAGTGAAAAAGAATTCCTTTCTGGAAAGGAATTCAGGAGGTAAGTACGGATCCAAAGAAAATTAACAGCCGATGAGATATTTTTCCAAAATTAAAAAAAAGCGCTTATAATTAGAGAAAAAGTAATACCATCTGCTCTATAATAATGAGAATCTAAAACATGAGCAAAAAACATTACAGAGCAGTAGAGAGTCAAAAAAAGCGCCTATTACAAAAATTGTTTTTGAAAACAACGCGAAGTGAACAATTCATAAAATTAGTAGTTTCTTTTAATTTTTATAAACTTAGGTGGGACCCGATTTGTGGCCAAAATGTTTGGTAAATTAACAAGGATTTTATAGTAAACAGATTCCAAAGCGAAGAAATAGAAATTTCATTATATCTATACGAAAAAACAATAATGATTCATATGGAAGATTTTTAAATGACTTTCAATATGTATGTCCCTCGAAGTTTATTTCATGTTTCTAAATCTTATCTGATCTTCTAAAATGCATACAGCACATATGGTAGCCCAATTTCTTTGTCCTCCCTACATTTTCACTTATTTCAAATGTGACAGGAGTGGTACAAATTTTTTCCAATATTAGATCTGGGGACATTTTTTAAATACATGTATGATGCATTTTAAATTGCAATACTAACATGCAAGAGATTATATATATATATATATATATGTATGTATGTATGTATGTATGTATGTATGTATGTATGTAGGTGTGGTTGAACATTTGAACAACCACCGCAAGGTCCAGCTGGGAGCAACTGCCATCGAAAAATGACACCGTCAGATGGGTAGCCACAGAGCATGATGAAATCACAAGGACAACCTGGCGAAACCCTCGTGTGTCTTGAGGACACGAAACGACCCAAGGATGACAGCTTTCTGCATCCATCTCGCAAGTGCCTAGGCATATTTTTAGCACGCGGGTATGGCTTTAAGGTTAAGAACCAGAGACAATTTCGCACCTCCAAGAGCATCGATCACAAGGACAATAAATTTAACCGAATATTTTGGGTGCAGTCGCTACAGCCCCCTTTTAAAGTCTTAATACCTCTCCTCCTTTTCCTTCTCCTTGGCAGTGATGTTTTTGTCGGCCAGAGCCGAGAAATATATCACAAATATAGTTCGATTCTCAAAGTCTTGGTGAACGATGTCAGGTCTCGAGTGTGCAACGGGGACTGCTGTCCGAAAATCGTAGTTCCAGAAAATTTGGCACTTCTCGTTTTGGACAATTGACTCTATCTCTCTTGGAGCGCTCGGCAGGGCTGGGTCGCGGCCGATACCATAGGAGCGACAAAGATGGTAAGGAAGCACTTTTAGGGCCGCCTTAAGTCTGTAGAGATACATTATTTCCGCGTGAGTGGGCCACCCGGATAGTATGTATTCTCGGTACTCAGCGTGTGCATGACACACTATCGTTGGGAACTTCTTCACATAAATGCGGTCAAGGTATACTAAGGAGGAAATGACACCGTCCTGGCATGCGAAAGTGGAACTGTCTGTACTTAAATAAAGTCCTAATGATCTGAGAAAAGCAACAGTGTTCTCCTTCGTCCAGAACTGATTTTCTACATTTCTGTGGAATTTTCTGTGCATTTTCTTTTCGAGTATCTGTTGGCGGAATTCTTCAACCTCTGCTTTCTTTACTTCATCTATGAGAAGTGAAGCATCTGCCATTTGCAACGATGTTAGCTGTACTGAGAACAATCCGGTTGTGAAGACAGAGGAGATTCAGAAGTCCGCATATACCTTCACGGTGTTAGATGTATAATCGCGGAACGAACAAATTTATATACAAGGTCTTATGCATATGCATGATCCTACGTGTGGCGATATCAAGGGCCGTAAGCTCGTTCTTCCTGAATGCGGCTTTGAGGCACGGCCAGGTATGTATTGGTCTCTCCAGTGGCAGGATGTCTAATGACGCATATATCCACAAGCTCAGGGTCATTGAGAACGCCAATAATCTTTCCTCTTTCCAGAAGAATCTTAGCACACTTGTCCAATCCAAAGTCCATACCAATCTCTTCTGTGTACTTCTGGACGATATTTAGAGCAAGTTGAAGTTTGCC
Organism: Andricus quercusramuli; assembly: GCA_932178445.1. Classification (NCBI taxonomy): domain Eukaryota; kingdom Metazoa; phylum Arthropoda; class Insecta; order Hymenoptera; family Cynipidae; genus Andricus; species Andricus quercusramuli. The sequence goes on from CAKNXH010002424.1 coordinate 111,264, forward strand.
TGCACCAGGAGCATAGATCTTCAGGTCATCCATATGAAATACATTAGTGATCTTATGACCGCGATGATTAGTGTTACTATAGATGTGTCCAGGAGAATTTCTTAGTGCGAGAGCTAGAGGCAGAATTGTGATACAAAATAGTAGAGGGCTCATGGTGTCGCCCTAAAAGACGCCCTTCTGGAAGGTGATAAGTGTATGAGAGGATGCGCTGATTCTCTTGGCAGCCTGCTACACCTTTTTTCGAACCACGTTGTTAATACAACTCCCTTCACATAGGCCTAATTCTTCGAACAATCCTATTGTCTAGGGCAGCTGTAAAGATCTTACACAGCGTGTTCAAACAAGTTATTGGCCTGTAATTGTCTGGGTTGGACAAGTTGCTTTTCTTCGGTAGGAATATAGTGCACCCTAACACCAGCCGGGAACGTTCTACTAGATGTTATGTAGGCAATCACACACTGAACACGGGACGCATTCTGTCTTGCCCATCTAATCTTCTTGTTCAGTTGATGCGACCGTTTTTTGATTTGAATCAGCCGAAGCTCTTGCAGCACCATGAACTGATGAATTGATGGTCCAGAGGTCGGACTCCTTCGAGATATCCTCACGAGAGGAGGCATCCATATTAGCCAGATGTTGGGGCTAAGGAGGGTCCTGAAATCGCTATCACCTCTCAGAAAGTGTCTGTTTTCTGCGGTTGGTCTTAATGCCAATTCCTCATCTTCATCTGCAGCTTGTTCATCCAGCGTTTGGGGAAGCGCTCCGCGTACATATCCATTTATCAAGTGGTAGGCACGTCGACTTTGCAAAGACTGATGCGAAACTACGCGCGATTTACGCCTGTTATCCCAGAGTCACCCTTTAAGACACCTCACCCAGGTGCCATCAAGCTTTCGGCATGGTTGTTACACCTCCGCTTGCTATTTCCACAGGGAACAACCTGGACAATTCTCTGTGACTGCTTACTCATTATTGTAGCATCAGGATTCAATTGCAACCCTATCAGAAACCTTCAACGTTTTCGGTTTGTCTGACGGATGCTTTTAGTAACAACTAAAAAAATGGGTTTGTTTTTTATATTTCAAACCTCTTTTTTCTGAAAAACATGAAGATAGAAAATTTTCGCCTTTAGATCTATATGCTACGGAAAAATTATACTGAAATGTCCCATCTATTAATGTTAAACAAAATTTCGTTACCTAGTATTATTTTTTCATGTTTTAGATGAGAGTAATGTATGAAAATTTGTTTCATAAAATATTTATAATTTCGATATTTGAAAATATTTATTACCTTTTTAGCTCACTTTAGTAGAAGATGGTATCTGTTTCTCAATAATAATAGCACAGCACTCAATAGCCCCAATTTGAAGCAATACGACACCATTTTTTTATTTTTTATTCGTGAAAATAATTAAGTCTGTACTATTACGCTAAAAATTATTTGCCTGAAAATGGTATTTTCATAGTCATATTAGTAAGCAGTATATCAAAACGCATCGCCAAGTTATGGTATAGCCAACTATAAACTGTTGTTTTTTTTAGAATACTGAAAATGAGTTCAAATATAATAAATAAGGATATTTTGACGAGTTGAGGTACGGCCTACTATAAACGAATAATTAAAAAAAACTAGAAACGAAGCCTAATATAAATAAGTAGTAGATTTTTTCCGAATTGAGTTGTGGCCAACACTATGCACAAGAGGGTTTTCTAATGCTTGATGTAAAACTAAATGTAAATGAGAAGTAGATTTGTCTTAGTTAGGATATTGCCAACTATAAACGTTTTGTTTCCAAGAATCTGAAAATAAAGTTGAATATAATTGAGAGGTAGATTTTGCAGATGAGTTGCGGTATGGCTAACTATAAACGAGTATTTTTTTAGTGCTGAAAATGGGGTCGAATGAAGAAAATTATTTTTCATTTTTGGACCTTGACAATGAAATTTGCAAGTATTATTTCTCTGTCCATATTCTTAATCATCATATCAAAATACGATATTCAAATTATATTTTAAAATGTAGTTATTTCGAACAAAATTGATTCTCGATATAACATTTTTCTCGTTGTGCTTGACTATTATTCTCAGGGACAGATTTTCATATGCCTATGTTACTTCTACTGTCATCAGCTGCAATAAAAAAATACATATAGGTACGTGAGTCCTATGGAAAGTTATGGTTAATTCAGATATAGTTTTTTATCAATATTACTTGTCGTGCTCATGAAAAATCTAAAATTATGAAATTCATATTCTTATGTACTCTAAAAAAAATTTCCAAGCTCTAGAAATTTAATAATTCATCAGCGAATTTCATTTCAAAATGTTTTGACAATCTATCAATTAGCGTGAATGTGAAGTCTAAACTTTACTATGAAGAAATAACTTCTGACATCTTTCTCAATTCTCAGAAACAGATAATGATTTATAAGTCCGCTTCACGTGCAAAATTTGTTTTTGAATTGCGTTTTACTAATTCTAAAAAGTATCATGCGAATCAGTCAATTCGCCAAGATATACAAGTCCAAAAAATCTGCTTCCAATAATAAAATTTCAGTGGTTGTACTTGGCAGAGATTGGCAAGAGTCATGTAACTATTTCACTAGAACTATTATCACCTACATTTCAAAAAAAGTCATATCAATCCTATCCGTTTTTATTGTGGGACATAAAGAACAAGACAAATTACGGAAGATGACATTTTATAAATACCCCATCAAATTTACGTATATATTACAATTTTCAATTAAAAAATCGATCAGTATTGTAATTCACCCTTTTCATATCCATACTTTTATGAGACAGTCCCAATTTCTTGAAAAATTACTTTGAAACGACGTTTTTCCTACTACTTTCCTATGATTTGAAAGAATTATTATGTCATTATATTAGAGTATATATAATTTCTCAAATATAAGTTGGTTATGTCTAGATTCACCAAAATCAGGTGAGCATAGAACAAATATTTTCTGTGAGCCCAAGGAAACGGGTAGACCGAATACTTGTGCATAGACACTTTGTATTAAATTATTGTTCAGAAATAAGTCTTGCTTGAATTATTCAATAATTATTCAAATGAATGATAACTGAGAAAGTGTTTTTAAATGTTACAATTAACTTTTACATTGCGCGGAAATCCCAATTAGCATTTAATATGAGATTTTTTGGGTCCATTTCATAATAATATTAAAAATTATATTTGATTCTAATTTTTGAAAGTATTCTGCACAAAAACTTGTCATGTATTTAAAATTATGATAAAAAATGCATTTCATTCCAGGTCAGTGTTAATATTAACCGATTTTGCAAGTAAATAATTTTTTGGCATATGAACAAAAATAGCGGGTGAAAACAAAATCTCAGGGAAGATGTGACGCGTAATGAAGAAATATGTCAAGAAATAAGCTAAAATAAAAGCCAATGAATATACCCTACTTATATTTAGTACAAAAGTTACCATCCAAGTATAGCCGAACCAAGCGCTACTCAACTTTGGTGATTGAAAGAGAAACCTTAAAGAATACAATGTTCACGCTTGGACAAATGCTATAATTAAAAACAGCAGATGGTAAAATTTTGAAAATTTCATTGCATATAGAAATCAAGTTATTGTTGCTTCACTGAATTTTCAAATTAATGTATGAAAGATTAGAAATTTTCCCATTTATTGTAAGGGTTAGAATTTGACGTCATCTTGATATACTAATCCTCTGTTTGAAATTCTACTAATGTAGTCCCTCAATTCTGAGCAAAATGCACTCTTTACTTATTTAGTTTAATAAATGTAGAATAAATGAATCAATTTAAAAAAGTGGAAAGTAAACGAAGCCCAGTAAATCTCAGTATCTAAATTTGGTAAACAGTTTCGTTATAATCCTATACTTTTCTGCTGAAGCACATTCTACCGACTTTCTTTTTAAACGAAACCAAACAATTTTTCCCTGCGTAATCCGACCACAATTTATAATTCCTACTAGCGCTACTGAAATCGAGAAAAAGCTCTACAGTACGAATAAGAGAGAAAAGAGAGGATATAGAGAGAATTCGTATGACGTTCCACCTCGTCTCGCCTGTGTTGACTCGAATTGGTACCCCTCTTTTCTGTTCAAACTCCGCGCTAATTTTAATGCGAAATTTAAGTCGAGTTGAAATTGGAGCTATGTCTGTGTTGAAAGTAGTATAGAGATATACATTTTCCTAAAGGATAGACGAGTCACTAAGAGAAGAGAATAAATTGAGGGAAGAGGTATTGCAAAGTGATGAAAGGAATGGGAGGATTATATATCAAATGGGATAAAAGAAAATAAGATGGAAAGAAAATAAGAAAATGAGATGAACAAAGATGAAAGAGGAAAGAGATAAAAAATAGGGCTCTTTTGCCCTTTTTAAAAGGATTTCTCTTTTTTCCGCTTAATTCGAATTGAATTAATAGAAGCCACTTAAAAATCTATCTATTTTTCGTTGAAAGATCATTCTTTTTTAATGATAAATCTACTATTATATTTTTAGTTCAGAATTCAACTCTTTTGGTTGAAAATTCTACAATTTGGTTGAGAATTCGTTTTATTTTTTGAATTAAAGTTCTTTTCTTAACTCAAAATTCAACTAATCCATTTCTAGCTCAAAATTACTCGTCTTAAGTTAAAAATTCAACTAGTTAATTTTTCAATAAAGAATCATCTTTTTTATTGGGAATTCAAATCATTGGTTGAAAGTTCCACTAATTTGATAAGAATTTATTTTATCGGTTGAATATGAATCATTTTCGTTTAAGATGCATGTATCTTGTTGTACACAAAACATGATTATTAAATGCCAGAGTAATGAGATTTGAGGACCAAATACAGACAAAAAATAGTTTTTTATAGTAAAAATAATATATTTATTCTCTACGATTGTTTCAAAATATTATTACCTAACACATTTTGGAAAAAAGTCCCAGAAATTATAGCAAGCAATTAAAGAAAAAATCAATCACAGGCAAAATGATCGTTTCAGGAAAATCACCCACCTATACATTAGGCGTGAAAAAATGCACAGCAAACTATCTTTCCTACTCTCAAGCTTTTTTCTGTGATCTGTCTTAAGCTAAATATTCGATCTGTACATGATCTTCCTGCATGAATCCACTTTGCACTTACCATATCTTTTCATACATTAATGTTATATAAATGAGATTTGTGGTTCAAACGCAGAGGAAAATGGTTAATATTATTTTTATTTTAGGCGTTTGTCAAATGAATTAAAAAAAAAAAAGCTTTTGACCTATAGAGGGAGGGGGTGGATTTGTGACGTCAGTCTAGAGGTTCAAGCTTTATCTGATGATCTCTGTGACGAAGATGCGAAAGGGTGGGAAATGTTTCGAAAATAGCGTGCCCTAGTTTTTGAACGGATTCGAATGTAATGTGTGTATAAAACAATAAAGATAAAATAAAATGAGATTTACTTGTCATAAAGTGCCTAATGTAAGCAATTGCCTAATCTGGCATTATAAAGAAATTGTTTAAATTCGAAAAATCTTCATTTCTCATAAACTTTCTATATTTTATATATATATATTTTTATTATTGGTGGAAGGCCTCCTATTGTCTAAGATAAGAGATTCAAAGAAGTATGCATTTTTCTGGCAGAAAGGAATTGGTTTTCATTCTAAGAGAAAAGAAAACCAAAGAGAAGAACTCAAGGAAATGAAGAGGGGAAGAGACAATAAATGAAATGTTCAAGAGAAGAGAAAAGAAGACTTTGTGGGGTTGAGAGGAGAAGGAAAAGGCCATACGAGGGTGTGGGTAGGTGAAGGAAGAGCAACGATAGAACCGCTCGATTGAGTCCACTGAAACAGTTTGTGTCTGCGGTCCACCGAATTGATCCGGCAACACCGCGGCAACTGTCTCCGACACTCTCAAGCTATGCATTTCATCCCCTTCTCCTTACACGTATTAACCCTCAGCCCTTTACACGAACACCTGTTTGTACCTCAAACAAGTATTCGTCCATGAAGATCTACCTAATGATGAGTTGAATTACCGTTAGAATTCGCGTTTGGTCATAAAGTGATACAAAAAAAACAGCAGTGAATTTTTGTTTCAGGGAATTTTTAAGGAGGTGAAGTCGAATTTTTTTTATCGAAAAAGGGGCTAAGCGGCCCATGTTGAAGAAAGTCGCACGCCCTTGATTCAGCATTTCTGAATACGATATTTTCTTCTTCTAAGTGAAAAATATAGAGGCTTGCTCGCGGAGTATACTTCTGCTGCAAACGGTGTACAAATTTCATTGCGAGCACACTGATTTCATCTTGCAATCACTGCAATCACTTTGCAATTTCACAGTACAATGATGCAATTGGTATACACCGAATTTTAAAGTTATGCTCCCCTCGGGCTTGCTACTATTAATTGTGAAACATTGATTGAAAAACTTGAAAGAAGCAATATTGGTTTTTAAATACAGAATCAAGGATGCATCGTTTTTCCCGCATATGCGCTGCTTAGCCACAGTTTACGGTAGTGGTTAAATTCTAACTCGTTAAGCTAATTTTTGTTGCAGATAAAAATTAGTTTGAAATCAGGGAAGAGATTAAAATGAATTCTCGAGGGAAAAAGTGAGAAAACAATGTGCAACATTGTCCTAAATGATGAGAGATTAGAACAAGTTGACAAGTACGTATATCTGGGTAGCCTATTCACTAGCGACGGAAAAATAGATGGGGAGTTAGATAGGCGCATAAATAAGGGTAAGCAGGTTTTCGGTAGAGCAGGGTCCATCCTCACAAATAAAAACATATGAAAAAAAGCTAAAATGGCCATACATAATTCCATATTCCTACCAACTGAACTATACGGTAGCGAGACATGGACCTGTCAAGAAGAGGACAGGAGTAAAATCAACGCGATCGGCATGAAACCTCTGCGCATGATATGCGGGAAAACACTAATAGACAAAGTTTGAAACGAGACACAGTACAGGAGAGACACTAGTTGACATATGGGAAAGAAATCAGCATGGACGTGAAGGAAGCTAGAGTAATATGCCAGAACAGAAAAGTGTGGCGACAAATAGTTTGTAAACAGAGTGAAAATAGAGTGAATGATGCCTGAAACAAAGACCTTGGATACTAATGGGCCCAAGTGGGGAACCATGCATAACAACTTTGTGAGGCTCCTCACTTGGGGTGATCGCTAGAGAGATTGATCAGCAACCTGGGTCGGAGCAGTGTTGCGGAATGAACGTGTCATTTGAATAAATAACACGAGAATTCCAGATCAATCTAAAACATCTATACCTCACACCTATATACCAATATACCTTATACCCATATACCAGCCTACTTTACACCCATATACCTATTCACTATTTTCCAACCGAACAAGTCACGCTTTTTTTTTGGAAAATTTGATATTTTCCAGGTCACACTTGAAAAATACTAACATGCATGATGGACAAATGCGCTGAAGGACCGCCACTTTTTCAACTGCGGAAATCGGGGCCGTGTGAACTGTTCCCAATTGGGATGCATAGTATTGCGCAATATACTCGAGTTAATTCCCGCGCGCTGCTCCTTTCCGCTATGCTAGTGGTGTTTTTCAGGCAAGAGTCGCAACCGTCACTCGCCCCTTGAGTTGAGAAACTGCGTGGGCCACCAGGTCTAGCAATAACTAAACCGCGAGTTACTAAACTGAGAGTCGGGTGTATTCATGTGTATTATTATTGATGGTATCTTTTTGTTCCAAATAGAGCCACGCTTTTCGGCACATGTGCAGTTAAAAAAGTTGCTTTCTGGGACGCATCGATACAAGGCTCGGTCAGCCAATGAACATCACTTGACAATTGACTAAAATAACCTGAAGGTCGTGGTAGAGGTGGAGGCCCCTCCAGCCTTAAAATTATCGGTAGTGTACCTTTCGAGGCCGTTAGAATAGGTGGAAGTTTACTGTATTCAGTTCATATCAATACAATCGTACATGCTTTTTCCCCTATTAGGGGTTTTTTTGGCGATGAGATGTAGTGAACAAAGAATACATCTGAAACCTTCTCTTATCATTCTTTTATTTAGTAAACATTTGGAGAAGAGAGAAAATTTCGTGAGAGAATTTTTTCAGCGAAGAGATTTAATCACAAATAGTTTACAAAGTCGAACTGGAAAAATACTTTCAAAATCTTCTTATCAGCATATACATGAAGTATATTTTAAATTGTCTATTTTTTATAGGTTACCATTCATAACTGAAACTAAAAAAATTGACAAGCTCCTAAATAGAAAAGGTTCAAGCCTCAATAATTTTGAACTTAACGGTTTAGAAATTTTGAAGGCACATTCAAGCTTAAAAAGTTTTGAATTAGACGCTTTCAATACATTTCTTTACGAACATTGGTATTTTATTATTTAAAATTCTGATTTTTGAAGTTGCTTATTCTTGGGACATTAAAATAATTTAGTGTTAAGAATATTAAGAAACGTATGAAACTCTGGGGTTCATGGTTCATAATATTTGAGCCGCTGATAATGAAAAGTGGAAATATCTCGTAGGTGAGTAAAACCGAGCTATAGAAAAGTGCCTGAAAAATTTTGATATAATTTCACGGTTGAAAAAAGCAGTAAAAGCAGTAAAAGCAGTAAAAATAAACAACGGTACTTGGGCCGTAAGAAACAGGAATAGAAAATCTCGGCAGTAAAAAGTGGACACGCGTGTGTATTATTATTTGGTCCACTCTTCACTGCCGACATTTTCTATTTTGGTTTCTTACGGCTCAAGTACCGTTGTCTACTTTTTACTGCCAATGTTCCATTACTGCTTTTTACAGACGTGAAATTAAATCCAATTTTTTATGCACTTTTCTATAGCTTCGTTTTACACACCTACGTGATATTTCCACTTTTTATTATCAACGGCTACTTTGTGTTTAATACAGTAGAATCTTCAATTTGAATTTGAAGAATAATAAGATTAGGAGCATTCGAAATTGGCTATTCGATCATTTTTAAGCGTTTTAGTTCGAGGGTTAATTGAATTTTGATGCTTTAAATTTGACAGGTTTTATGTTTGGACGCCTTCAAATTTGCATATTTTGAAATTGAATGGGAATAGACAAGTTTCATGTTTGAAGGATTTCAAATTTGCATATTTTAAAATTGAAAAGGAATGCAATTCAGAGAAACGATAATCGCGGTAGTGAATCACCACCAAGTAAAAAATACGAGAATATCTTTTCTCGAAAAAACGCTAACATTTTTTAGTATCGTACACATATTGGATATTTCAGCCAATTCTTTACATATATGTATTAAACGTTTTGGACACAATGAAAAACCGTAAAAATATAACTTCTGCGCATACACATCATCCATTTTTTAGAAAATCGTCACAGCAGATTTATAAAATATGAAAAATTTATGAATTCTAGCAGTCAAGTCGATCTATAGCCTACAATTTTCAACCGAATCGTACAAAAAATTTGAAACAAATGGACTAGATGACGTTTCAGTAACGTTTTCAAAGAAATTCCGTTTCATGCATTATTCCTGGAGATATCTCAGTTTTAATGCCAAAAATACGATTGTTTAGCTGTTCAGTCGACCTATAGCCTATAATTTTCAAATGATTTGTCTAAAAATTTTAGGATAAATTGACTACATGAAACTACAGTGCCATCTTTTAGAAAAATTTAATTCATAAACTATTTCTAGAGATATTTCACTTTTTATACAAAAAATTTGATTTTTTTAGCAGCTCAGTCGACTAGCAGCCTATAATATTTAACCAATTCGTTTCAAAATTTCAAGATAAATGAATTAGATGAAGCTCCTACCTTTCTCAGGAAATTATGATTCATGAATTATTTTTAGAAATATCTTATATCTAAAAATTTTATTATAAATTGGTCAGATAAAGCTTTCACATTCACTAGATGACTTTGCGACATCTACATAGTATAAAAACTATCATGTCTTTTATAGTGTGTTGCATAAGTGGAAAAACTGTTTATAATTATATTTTCCGTTATAAAAGCAATATCAATACCAGTTATGTGCATTATTTTGTTTTGGTTATTACATATTTTTATTACTTTGAATAAGTATTTTATTTAAAATAAATTTTCATCAAGAAAAAAGTTAAATCTCGAAAGAAAAATCTACGTTACAAAAAACCCCGCCAAGTAAAAAGTTATCAGTGAAATCAACATAGTTTTTAAAATAAAAATTTGCCAATAATTAGAAAAAATAAGACTTTTGAAATTGATTACATTATAATAATTATAGAAACTTTAAGAATATATTGAAAGTCAAGTCAATTTTTAGTAATTTTTTCTCTTTCAATACATTTAAAAAATTTTTATAACTTTCCTAATTTAATATATTTTAGAAGTCACGTTTTTTCAGCATTGCTTGCGGAAATTTTATTTCAAAACCTATGTTAATTGAACTGATCACTTTTTACTTAGCGGCGTTTTTTGTATCGTAGATATTTTTTGTGTGATAATAAATTCAAATCTCTTGGAATTTCAAATTTTTAATATTTTATGTGGGTTTATGGAATATGTTTGTGTTGAATATGAATTTTACACGTAAATAAAGCTCACGAATTTCTTAAATTTTTAATCAATGAATCTTAATTCTTCATGTTTACATTCTAATTGGAAAATAAAAGGAAAATCACTATTTTTGCGGTTCAGTTAATTTTGACATCAGCGTTGCGAAAAATCCTCCCATTCTTTAGTATGCTGAATTAATATGTAGCGTTACTGGATATTTCATTAAAAAAAACCTTACGAAAAAATGGTGTCTGACCGCTTTGCGTACTATTTTGTTTATCATTTCCAAAAGAATTCGTCTAAAATGTGGAAAAGTTACTTCATTTTATTTTGATACCAGTACTTTACTAAGATAATTTGATAACAAATGTATTATTCAAAGGAATTACTAGGAATAACTAGGACTGAAAGTAGCCAACTTTTTGGAAATCACCGTTAATCTTTTTAGTTTGTCAGCTTTCAGAATGAGAATTTTGTAGTCTTAAAATAAAAATTTTTTACTTTTAACGCTATTTGAATAACTTTCGGTTTGGAAAGTAATGTTCAAAATTGTTTTAATTCGATACTTGTAGGCAGGAAAATTTGCAAGAATATTGAAGCAAAAAGATTGGTAATTTTTACTTTACGGACTTTCCCAAATTTTAATTATTTATATAAAGTTTTTGTCTCAATCAATTTATTTCTGCAAAAAATGAAATATCAGTTTGGGAAGTTAAAAAATTAAACAGTTTTTATACATTTTTGCGAAAGGATTAAATTTATTATTATTTTGAAAACAATTATTTATCATTGTAACATTAACACAAGAATTGTGAACAGGTTTAAAAAATTTTGTATGTTTTTGATTGTGCTGTCGAAAAAATTGATATACTGAGTTTCTTCATTTGTATACTACTTTCTTGAATTTTGTCATTTCGTTTGATTCATTATGTTTTACTGAGCTTGCCCGTGTAGGAATCCAATCAGGGATCCGGCCGGGTCCCGGCCGGATAGCCCCGGTTTTACCCGGGCGCTGGGCAGGGAAACTGGCCGGGATCCGGCTAAAAACGTCACGGTAAACTGGTCGGATCCCGGCTTCAATACCGGCCGGGTAACCCGGCCACAGAGCGGTTAAGAAATATTTTGCTTCAGGCGAGAAATTAATAACTTGGTTTGTCTTTTGAGACTCATCGTAAAGAATAGGGTGAACTCTAATTGCAAAATCAAGTAAACAAATTCTCGCAAGGAAATTAGAGTAGATTTTAAATCACTGATGCTAACAATCTCCTAGCAATTGTTTTATTTTGGAAATCATGTGGTGATTAGAGGTTAGGAAGGAAGAAAGGAAAAAATGATTACACAACACTATACTTTAATGTGAAATTATAATTATTCGCGCAGTGAGTGGGATTTTCAAACTAATTACTGAAATATGGGTGATTTCAATAACGGATTTTATTTGCCAACTTTGTGGGGAAGACGCGACATGAGACCAACGTGCATTCTCGTTCGAGGTGCGAAACTGAAACTTGCAAGTGTCTACGCCGACGCCAGGCGCAGAAGGCGTCAAACATGGCGGTAAATTTGAAAGTGTACACACTAAATATTGTCTGAAAATAGAGAAAATTGTGCAAATTTTAACAATTCTGCTGTTGCACATTGCAGAATCGATAACAGATTTATTTAATAAGATAAAACATTGGAAAGAATTAAATGTTGTTTTTTTAAGAAGTTAAAAAACCTAATTTCTGTTTTACTGATCTAATAAAGTTTCAAATCATACTTTCCAAATAATAATTCCTGTAGAATACCGTACGTCTTTGATGATGTCACGGCTCTTAAAAAATGTGTAATTTCTACAAAAAAAGTATCTTGACCAGTGCCCGGTCGGCTCCCGACCATGAAATCTAACCAGGGTTGGCCCGGCCAGTAACCGGCCGGCTCCCGACTAGGTGATTCGAGATAAATGTGGCCCGGTCGGCTCCCGACCGGTTCCCGGCCATGAAACCCAACCAGGGGTAGCCCGGCCGGGATCCGACCAGAAACCTTGTTGTAGTAGGGCCAACTGGGGCAATTTCTGCACGGGTGTCCTAATGCAAAAATGAAAAATTCGTATTATAAAAGCTTAAAAGTGTAATGTATTCTTATTCTTCATTTTTATTTTATTGATAAGAAATTACAATTTTGAATATAAAATTGTTCACACCTGGAGGCTTTTCAATACAGATGGATAAATTTCAATCTGTAAACTTTTGAATTGGAACACCTTTATGTTCCTGATTTAAACGACATATTGCAAAAATTATCCTCTAATTTAAAATTCAAAAAACTTATTCACAAGTTTTTGCTAATTGCACTAATCATAATATTTATCTCATGAAATATTGAAATCATCCTATGATAATATTCTTCCTTACATCAAACTTTTTTTTCAATCTTCATTCAACGTTTTATTCAAGTAGTCTATTTGGACATGGATTTTGGAATTTCTCGATCTCACTTGGTTCCACTTGGAGTCACGCGGCAGGAGCAAATGCTGTTTTACTTGTACGTGCTCACATACTGATCATACCACTCGCGCGTTTACGTACTTAGGGAACTGGAATAAGCGAAGGCCTTGCTAAGTCTCTTCAAGTATTTAAATTCCTCTAAGATTTGGTTACTTAGATCAGTTCATGTTTTCACTTTCCGTTTCGAACTTCATAGATATATTATTTTAAAAAAAAATTAAATTACTTCCTACACGTAACAATTAACTACACAACCATTATATAACAATATTGCTTCAGGCAAGTTATCGGTAGAAAAATTAAAAAATTTTAAAACGATATGTGCAGGCTAATTTATTTTAAAACGAATATAATATAATAGCTGGTCGAGTATTTTCATGAAATATCGCATTTTCTTCAAAATCTATTATATTTCCATTTCCACCTTCTCTTCGTAGGACGCCTCCTCAATCAATTTCTGTAATCCATATTTTCAACGTGATTATTTTAAACCATCTGATTATATAATTATCTAGTATGCAGTCTTTGACGTAAGAAATGTTTCCTCAGAATAAAGAGGAAGTTGAAAGCTTTGCAAAGTCTGAGGAAAGAAACTATTTGAATGCAAGAACGTAGCCGAAGTCGTTGTTCGTTGAGTTGAAAGGTATGAGGGTTGTGTGGAAGAATAAGGAAAGGGAGAAAGATAGAAGGAGGTAAAGAGAGAAAGACAGAAAGGAAGGAAGAGAGAAAGAGATAAAGGGAGAAAGAGAGAATGAGTAAGAGTGAGAGGTCCAGGAGCTGAGTCCACCAGGCGTGCTTCTCCTCGAGGTGGCTCCTCTGAATCAATAAGAACTGTTTCCCCTCGACACCCCCTCGCACCTAGGAGCGAACCACCGTATACCCACCTTCAGCTCGCTCCTCAGTTTTCTCCCCTTTTTCCTTTTATTATCGCCGGGGGTGTGAGACAGGGTGGGCAAGCCCGGAGGCGAGAGCGGCCATCTTTATTTCTCTCCTCCCGTCTTCCACCCTCGACCTCTCACCCGCCACCAACCCCCGTCCACCCCCATTCATCTTGCTCCGCCGAGGTACCACCGTTCTCGACCTTTAAAAAGCGTCTCACCTTCTACATCCCCTTCGTCCTCTTCTTCTTCCTCTTCTTCTTATTTTCCTTCGTACTATCTTTCTCATAGCGGCCAGGCTTTAGCTTCGACTACCACCTCCTCAGCCACGTCACTCTCGTAATCCACTAATCACTTGAGAAAAAGGGGTATTTGCTTGAAATAATTGTAAACTTTTTAAAGTGGCTTCATTCTGCCTTCTTGCAAAGAAGCATTTCTCTAACTCTATCACTTTATGCTGAGGAATTAGTTAATTTAGTTAACTAAATATTGTTTGAAGAGGGAAAACTGAGATGAACTGAAAAATGCATGAAAACTGATTGTGAAATGAAAACTACATTTGAGATGATTCAGGCGCAGCTCCAGAGAAATTACGTAAAGGCGGGGTGCCGGAAACTTCTATACATATAGAAAGCTATAAATAATTAAATTGACCATTTCATACATTCAATATTATTTTATATCAGCAATCATGATTCGTGCAGTATGCGCACGACAAGTTTCTTATTAGCTGTCAAATTCTTAATATAAATATTTCAGGGTGGCCTGAAAAAACCAAAACAAGTTTCTGGTCATTTTCTGGTTATCAAACATTTTTTCAAATCATAAAAATTATCAAATGAAAATTTTCACACCTGAAAAAATTTTCAATTCAAATATCGGCTGCTTAAGTACAAAATCGAATCATTCAAAACTTTAGAATTCTTATAAATTCAGAATATTTAAAATTAAAATTAAAACATTTTTATTTCATTAATTAGTGACGCCATTTTATCAGACTTGATTGAATTTAGGGTTCTTTTCTCTTGTCTGAAGAAGCTTGAGCGTTCTGTCTAATTTATTTAAAAGAATTTTTTAAAATCGAAATTATTTTAAGGAATGTTTAAAGCTTTCAAAGATTTTAAGGAATTTTTGAAGATTTTAAAAATGATGAAGCAATCCAAGGGATTGCACAAGAATTAATTAGGAGATTGAATATTATTTTGAATATTTCTAGGGATTTCTCGGGACAAACTTCATGAGGATTTTAACATATTTCATAGCAATGAGAAGGTTCTGCGGTATTCTCAATGATTTTAAGAGACTTCAGAGAAGAGAATATTAAAGATTGCAAAGGACTTTCATGGGATGATTTTACGTTATTCTTAACAAATTTTGATAAATATAAAAAAAATTATCAACATTTTATTATATTTCTATGAATTGCAAAGAATATACAAGAATGAAAGTATTCTGTAGAATTTCAAAGATTTGAAGATAATTTCAAATATTTTGAATGATGTGCGGTTTTGAAGAACTGACTTCAATTTCGAAAGATTTGAAGCGATTTCAAAGGACTTTTAGAGGTTTCATAAGATTGTCAAGGATTCCAGTAATTTTAAGGGATTTAAAGGTTCTCTATAATGGATTTTAATAAATTACCCATGATCTCAAATTATTTCATAGGACTTCAAATATTTCAAGTGATTTCAACAAATATCGTCAGATTTCATGCAATTTCACAAGATTCCATACTAATGCTATAATATTTTATTAGATTCCAAATAATTTATTCACAAGAATTGAACGATCTTAAAGCATTTCAAAGATAGTCAAATATTTTCAATAGAATATACGAATGTAAAGGGCTTTCATAGGATTTTAAATATTTTAGAGTATTTTACAATATTTCCAGGAATTTTGAAGCACCTGAAAAAATGTCAAGGTATTTTAAATGATTTCAAGGGATTGGAAATATTTTATTGTCTGTCCAAGGTTTCCAATGAATTTTTAGGTACTTCAATGATTTTGAGGGATTTTAATAGCTCGCAACTGATTTCAATAAATTTTCCAGGATTTCAGGAGATATCATCATATATAATGGAATTTCACGAGTTTTTCGAGAGACTTTATTAATACATACGTAGGCTGCCAGCGCCGGTAACGAACAATTTTGCCGGCGCCGGCAAGGTTGCTCAATGCCGGCTGTTTTTTTCCTCCTACGGGTGTAAAAGTTCCGAAAAGCATGTGGCGAAGTATTTTTATGCACTTATTACAAATATGGCTATGAAAATTGCGGAAAAAAATAAAGTTTTTTCAATCAAAACTTTAAAAAACCACGTTTTTAAAAAGAAAAATTTTATGTTTGTAACATTTTTAAAACCTTGTATACTGGTGGATTACGATGCGCTGATTACGAAGATGCACATGAAAATACCTGCAAATATAATTTTCAGTTTCAAAACTTGAAAAAATTACGTTTTTTTTTTGCATTTCAAGGTAAGGCCATGAAATTTAAAAGTTATTTTGTTAGTTTTTAGCTTTTGGCACTTTGAATGGAACGTTCTATGTACATATCACACTTTGTCGTCAATTTGCTACTCAAGAATTTCGATTAACGACCCGTGGAGGCGGGAAAGCAACCCTGTGATTGGTCATAGAAATGATGTTGGTCAAACCTGTACCACTTTCCAACGTCTCGCGGGGACGGGAAGGCACGCCTGTGACTGGTCACAGAAATGATGTTTTACCTTTATTATACACAATTCTTGTGATTCAAACAAAATATCGATTATTTGCCTGAACGATCCCAACTTTAGATGGTTGACCTATTGGGCTTACGTCAACTAGCAATATGGCCGATAACAAGGTTATGTTTAACTAAGTTCCTATTCACACCGAAAATACTTGATCTACACTCACCGTATTTTTATGAAAAAAATGCTAACAGATTATTTTTCTTTCGCTGTCGGCGCCGGCAGTGTAGAGTCCACCTCTGAAGACCTTTCTTTTTACATAAGATAAATTCCTAAACCATCACTTCCTTTTCACTCTTCACCCCCGCCCCCCTCACCCTTTCTACATGCTGTAAGATCTGATTTGCCCTTCTTTTCTCTCAACCTCCGTATTTGTATACCTATTCTCTTTATCCTCCACTCTTTCGCTTCTTATGCCCTCTTCTCTTCTCACCCGCCTCACCTTACTAAATAAGTGTGGATAAAATCCAACTTGTAATCCCCCACCACTTTTGGACCTATCTCACCCCTTCAAGTCCTCCGCCCTCTTATATATACCCCTTGCTCCGATTAGCCGTTCCCTTACCTCCGCCCACCATTCATCGTGCTCTATCCCTCTCTAATGTCGTCACACCCCTCTTTTCCATTTCTTCCAATTCAGCCCTCCGCCCCTCTCCTATAAATCACCCTCTATAATTACCCCTCTCCCTCATCTATTTTTTCTCCGCTCTCTATATATTTGGCTTAAATCTCAATTCTTCTCGATATCATATCAGACGTGGATCTACATAGTGGCAAAATTGACAATCGTCCCCCTCCCCTAGTCCCACTCTTTTTTGACTTAACTTCACATTGATGCTCCTACATTTCCGCTCGCTTATCGCGTGTTTTTGTCTCGCGGCTTCCTCTTCTGTCAATTTGACAATTTAGAATTCACGAAATTCATGGAACTCACGGAATTCATGGATTTCACCGAATTCTTGGAATTCAAGTCATTCATGAAAATCACAGAATTCATGGATTTCACGAAATTCATGGAACTTATGGAATTCACGAAATTCTAGGAATTCATGAAATTCACGGAATTCATGGAATTAGCAGAATTCACTGAATTGATGAAATACATGAAATTCATGGAAATTATGGAATTCATATAATTCACGGAATTCACGGAATTCGCGGAGTTTATGAAATTCACGGAATTATGAGAATTAACGAGATTTAATCAAATCTGTGACTGGTCACAGAAATAACGTTGGTCAAACCCCTATTCCTGCATCTCTTTGATTCGTCCTCTGTGATTAGTCACATAAATAAGTTCAGTTTCATCTCTAACCCTTTCCAATGTTTTTAGCCTGGGATGTCAACTAGCAAGATGGCAGATATTGAGGATCAAGCAGTAGCATTAAACACATGGGAGAAAAATTAATTTTTCAAACATTTTTGCCAGCAGTCTAGACTCTATCTTTGAAATATGATTTTTACTGGTACCGACAATCTTTTTAACGGTACCGGCTTTGTATACACAACCTTCTTTATATTGATTCCTAGCCAGTTGCCATTTGACAGTAACAGTATAAGCCTTTCTGTTTTCACTTTTCCTATTCTCCTCCTTCGTCTTCTTACTCCTCTTCTTCTCCATGTTTCTCTTGTTCTGCTTTCTACTCTCTACATCATCAGAAGCAGAGTCTGTGCTTCAGCTACCACCCTCTCCTTCTCATCCCCCTTCTTTCTCTGGCCGGTTTTCCATTCCTGGAGCTGTTCCTGATGAGAAGAAACTCAGGCTTCATGCCAGAAATGTCTCAGAACTCTGTCCTCTTCTAGAGAATATTGGATAAATGTATTCACCGACGAGGCTATCGACGACCTCAATGTGCATAACTTAGTTTTCAGAAATTGGATTTCTTTGCCATGTAGTTTGGAAGTAGATTCAGAGATTATTCAAGGAGAATGTATAGAATCTTCCCTTTGGAAACAAGAAAGATTTAAGATGAGATTGGAGAATGAAGGAAAGAAAAACCTCTCAGGTAGTTTTATTTGGAAACATTGCAAATAAAATTTTTTAATATTTCGTCCTATATTTCACCAAATTAATGCAGCAGATAAACTATTTATGGTGTAATTTTAGAACGAAGACAAATATTTTCTTTCCATGATAAAAATTTGCAGACAATATTCCTTAAACCAAAAATAATATTTACTTCTTACTAGTTAAAAAACTTAACCTTCATCAATTCATAAACGTTTCATTGAAGAATAATGGAGGGATGGTTTATCAGATCCAACCACAACGTGATAACGCTCAAGCAACCCCTTTGAATCTCTATAAACGTCGGAAACAACTTTTGATAAAAATCCGATATCTCATTCACGTCGATTCCCCGCGCATTTTCCCCTCCATCTGGAGTGAGAGGATTATGTAATATATTCGAAGGAAAAGCCCACGAGGGAATGAAATCTGAGTCGATCCCTTTCGAAATATCACAGGCTTTCTCCAACTCTCTTGCTTTTCCGGCCCAGTCTCCTTTAAGCTCTCATCCGACTATCTTTTATTTTCAATTTCCCACTTTCCACCACAAAAAAAAATAAAACTGAAAAAAAAGAAAAAAGTAAAGAGTCACTAACCGGACAACGGTACTTGGTGGTTAGGCGCCTGGACCATTATTGTACAAAGGCGCCGACAATAGGAAACGGCTTGGCTATGTTGGGGGTGTTCGGGGTGGGAAAAAGGGGTCGCTGGAAGGCAGGGGGTGGCTGCAGGCCTCCGCATTAAAACGAGAGGCAAATTCGAGTCTAGCAAAGTTTTAAATGATTTTCGCCGAAGTTGCTTCGCGAGTTGGTTTATTAGGAAAAGTCAATTTGCCTAGAGAGCCAAGAGAGGGAGAGAAAGGGAGAGAGACCGGAAATGAGAAGTGAGGATAGAGGATGAAAACTGCTGCCAGCCACTACGTTGGAAAAGTCCTACAAAATTACGATGTTGCGTTTCTACGTTCCTATATCTGCACTTAGGTATACCTACACAGCGATGCAGTCAAGCTTATTTGACATTCTCTTTCAGTCATGAAAGTGCTATTTTTAGTTTTCTCTCTGATGCTCCTGGATATCCATGAATTCTGAAATTTTTAATAACTTGTGAAGTTTCTTGTAGAATTTTTATTTTACAACATTTGAACCATTTTTCACAAAAAGTATTCTATTGATCAGAAACATGATTCTATCTTCTCAAAAATAGTTTACAATGCATTTTTGTACAATAGTGGCTATAATAAGTTTCATTATTCTGACCATCTAACTTACCTGAAACCATTTTTTATGATTCAAAAATTATTTTTTCAATAAGAATGTACTACCGGCGGAAATTATCTGCATACCTGTCTTTTGAGCTGATAAGAAAAGGCCCTAATTTCTATAATATTAACATAAACAAATTTATTCCACAATGGCTCCAAAGATGATGAAATTTTGCGTCTAATCGGTCCAATTTAAGGGTAACATGTCAATTTTATAAAAAGGTATTGCAAAATAACTTAAAATTTCGATGTTTTTGAAAAATTGGATTAACTATGGAAATAATGAACGTATTTTATAGGTTCCTGATCTAATTTGAAAGTTTTCAAATCACTATGGTCACTATGAATTTAAGATCACTATGGATTTAAAATAGCTGCTTTTTTCTCCTGGCCAAATACAACGTTTCTTCGCTATTTGAATCTTTTTAGTACATTATATTTCTTTCATTTCACCCTAATATATAGTTAACTCAAATCCAGGAATTTGTATATGATATGATTCAATAAACAGAGTTTAAGTACAGAATCAACGAAAAACTCTCATTTCTGCTTAGTTATTGTATATAAGCCGCACGATAATTTTTGGAATTTGAAGTTGATAAAACTGCTAAGTCGCCAAGAACTTCAATGTGACACTTAGCTATTAACACTTAGTTATTGGAACATAAAAAATTTGAATTCGCCGCCTGCCAAAGATACCAAAATAACCTGGTTATGTGATATCCAGAATTTATCCTAAATAGTAATTTGTGATACAAGTTCGCTGAATAGGTGATTGTGTGCGAGTGTGAATTGCGCAGCATAAGCCGGAGGCTCGAGGCATGAGCCCGTGGCGAATGATGCAATCACACGAGTTACCAATAACCTATGCGCACGTGTATCATAAATTTGGTGAACAAAATTTTTGAAAAAAATGTTGTGATAAAGAATGTTTGAAAAAAAATTGTTTGAAAAAAATGTTTGAAACAAAATTTGGAATAAAAAAATTTGTCGAAAAAAAATTATTTGAACAAGATTTTCGCGCTTATGCTCTTTTGCCCAGGGAGGCGGGGGGGGGGGGCATCGAAGGAACCCTAAAAGCAAAACTTCAATAATTTAAAGATTCGTTCAAGTTAAATCTAAATTTATTTCAAGAAGATACCAACACCAGTGCTTAAAGTTACCTATGCCAGTGTCTAAAGTACCTCATTTCGAAAGTGCGCATGTGCAGCTCCTTCACCAGTGCCTAAAGTAAGCCATCTTCAAACTGCGCATGCGCGAAAGTTATTCGCACTTAGTGTGCTCAATTAAGGTCCTTTAGGTACAATTTAGAAGCATGAAAGCGTCAACTTTCGAGGTAGGTGCTGCAAAAAAAAAATTTTCATCATACCTCAATCGAAAATTCGACTTTCGATACCCTAGGGAAGAAAGTAGGTGTTTCACACCGCCATTTACATTGATCTGTCGCTTTCTTCCCTAGGGTCGAAAATTCGATTGTCGACCCGCTCCACAGGAATCTTAAGTCGAATTTTTGATTATCGATATGATGAAAAATTCTATGCATGCATGACTCGGGCCGAGGCAACAATTTCACTCGCGTGATATCAGAGCTCGCTTCGCTCGGGCAGCTAACTTCGCACTCGTGAAATCGTTGCCTTTCGACCCTCGTCACGCAATATACTATTCCCTCGCGAACTGGAAAAATTTTGTTTCATTCATGTAAAATCACATACCTTCATTAGTACCTAAAGCGTTTTGAACCCACATTAACATCATTCTCATTTTGGGCTTTTGTACCCGAATATAAGCCGCACCCCAATTTTTGAGCTCTTGAAAACGAAAAAAAGGTGCGGCTTATATGCGGGTGAATACTGTAATGGAAATTTCCAAATCTAATAACTTGGAAGACTATAGGGTAAGAGCACCAATTCTTGGCATTTTAGCCCAATTATTGGCAAGCCAAAAACCGAAGAGGATTTATTTAATTTTCCATAAATCTTTTATAGCCAAATATAATTAATATATTCATTATACGTAAAAATTGAAGAAGAATTGAATTATTAAATGGAATAAATGTTAACAAAATTTATTATATAAGAAAGTAGAAAAGGGTTCCAACAATTGGAGGGAGGGGGTGCCAAGAATTGGTGCTCTGACCCTAGTCTTTTGAATTATTATACTTGGAAATTTCTCTTCATAAATATTTTTCTATATATGAAATAATCCTTAACCCGATGTATGAATTTCAATTCTAAAAAACTGTTACAATATAAAATATTTCAAACTGTTATTGAATTTCTAAAAAATCGAATTTAATTTTGAGACAGCTTAAAAACAAAAGCTACAGTAAATCATAATACCAGGGAAAGGAGAGACAAGTACACAAATAAACTATAAAATAAATTGTAGTAATATTCTCTCGGAGTACATTATACAAATAATTTAGCCCAGAAGTTGAAGAATTCTTCGAAATAGAATTTCATAATGCCAGATTCAAAGGGAATGCAGCATTCCTGGTTTTATTTTCTTGGATATCTTGCTCGCCTAGCTTTCTGGAAAAGCGAACAGCGTTACGCTGGAAAGCATCTCAAAAAGCTGAAATCCTCTCGGAAATCCTCATCGCCGGGCGATTTTCCTCTTCGCAGACCTTGGCAGGAGAGTCGCCTTCATTAGTAAACTTTCGTTGAAAATTTCCACCGCCGGATCTGCTTGTATGAGTCCACACAGAAAGTAGTAGGGGGTTGGTGAAAAAGTGGGGGAGGGTTGGCTCAGTAGTCGAGCAAAAACAAACGTTCGTCCAACTCGATTTCAACTTTCTAGATATAATTAATTTTTCCAGACTGGCTTGTTGAACGTCACCCTTTTTCCAGAACCTCGCCGTTGTTAGACGAAGCGTTGGAGGAGGTAAGGGCCGGGCGTTAAATGCAACGCTGAGGTGGGATTCGTCGAACGTAAGGGGGTGATTCTCGCCCTTATAAACTCTCACCCTCCGCGAAAGACGACCTTTTGCGGGGCGTGTGCTATGAAATAAATAGTAACGAAATCCCAAGCAACCGCACTCGCTACCATAGCGAGGTATCATAAACCAAGAATAATAAGGCGAGATACAAGAGACCCGCAGGTGGGCAGTCTCGGGTGTGTTGCAATATGGCTTGAAAGCAGTAAAGCTTTTCTCAGGCATAGAGATGGTCAATATTTATGAGGTACTGCGAAGAGGGTGGAAAATTTAGTTTCTGCAATCTGTGGTTCTTAGTGAAGAAATGGAAATATATGGTTAATCCTCTGCAACGAGGCTACTTTAATTTTCTCGGTTAATAACTTGATGAAAACGTGTTCAAATATCTTATTTGAATTCAGAGAAAAATGATAATTCAGATTCCACATAGTTATAAACTTTATTTAATTGAAATTCGGAAGAAATTTCATTCTATTTTGTAAACGATAAAGTGCTCCTTTCCTGGATTAATGCTTAATTTTACAGAAGATGAACTCTATTGAAATTAATTAACGTGGTATTTTGAAGTGTTACGCGCTTCTAAAATTTGTCTGTACCATTTGTGGAAAAAATACATTCATTATCCCAGAAAACTGTTTTTGAAATAATTTTAAATATTTCAATGCTTTTGAAAATATTCAAAAATTTTGAAAAAACATCGTGATTTACAAAGATTGTAGTAGAACATATCAAAGTATTCAAGAAGAATGTCAGAAAATTTGCAGAGTATTTCTCACAAGCAGCAAAAGCTTGAAGATGATATCTGGAGATTTAGACAAAATTTGATAGATTTCAGTCAAAATATATTCACAAATTTAACACGTGAATTCCGCAAAAGTCTTTAGATTTAGAATGTACAAATTTAAGAGTTTTATTGAATTATTATTTTATAATTTAAGGAACTTAAAATCTTTCAGAACTTTTAAAAGTAGCTTTAAATTCTGGATCTTTTTTTATTTGTAAAATAAAAATAACGTTGCAACAGTCAACCCGCTAGACCCTTCCCTGATTCAAGTAATTTTCAAATAGAAGACGCTCATCGTCAAATAAATATAATTAAAATAGCCAGTTTTCTAGATGACTAACTACATTGTCTGACAAAATACTGAAACTTACCAGATATTTATAGTGATGCATATCGAGCATTTGAAATTTTTTCCAAAACCTCTTTAGACTAGGTTAAAACCTCGAACACAATACTCATCACATCGAGACGAACGATCACGCAATCGAGATAATCGTCTCGTCTTGATCGAATTTTCACATCACAAATTCTTGATCTTCATTATAATTTAGTTCCATCTAATCATATTTCAAGCAAATCTCGATTTCATCCAGAAATGATCGATATGCATCACTAGATATTTAAGTAAATTTTCAATAATTTGTTAGTGAAAAATCAATAAATGATTTCACTAGTAATTTTATCAAATGGATGAGTCCATTTTATTTCATCGGAAGCTAAATTTGTGATCTATTGTTACATTAAAATTGTTATATTTGAAATCAACTTATATAGTTTTGTTTGAGTTAACATTTTCCTAAAATAAATTAATTTTAGATTCAAAAGTATCAATCAGAAAAATGTAAAACTTCTAAGTTTAAAAATACCGCTACAAAGTAATTTGGACACTTAATTCATATAAGTTATCAATAATTGTGATAATTTCATGGACACTGTGCTTCTTCATAGAGGATTGTATTGTATTTATTGATGATATAGGTATGAGTACAGTTGTAAAGGAAGGCGACTTTGATCAGGAGCTTTTTTATATTTACTTATCATTATTCATTATTGCTTATTATTATTTATTATTATATTTTCTTGTTCATAAATTGACTTTTTCTCTTATAAACTTCAAACTAATTGACAAATCTGTACATATCATACTTTTGTTTGTTCACACAGACCTGTTATATGAATCGATCGATTTCTCTCAACATAACGAATAAATTTAGCACTGACAATATTTTTATGTTTCCAAAATGAAGAAAGTTTTTCTCTTATAATAGTTTACAAAATTTATATAAGAGTACTTATCATAACTTCATTTGGTTATGGAATGTTTCTATATACAGTGTTGCCACAATGAAAATTGCGCTTGTACTCGGAAAGTGTACTCAGAACTCTGAAATTGTACTTTCAATAGGGCGTTGCGGCGGCGCCGCATACGATCACTTTTTGGCGCGAAATTCAAATTATTAAATTTAAAAAGGGCTAATTCTTATTGTTTATTTACTGCGAACATCCTTTTTTTAATGAAAAAATAATACAATGTTAATCAAATCAAACTGTCGAATCATGGGTTGCAGTAGAAATCGAACTGATTCGATAAAAATAGAAAACTCATCACAAATCTGATCTAAGAAAACTGATTCATTAAACAATTAAAAACAACAAATATAATTGAAGAAAACTGGCGAATTTGTATCATGGGAGCCACCAGCTAATCTGTAAATAATATTAATATTGTTTCAATACTATCTCGTTGATTAATTATTATGTAAGTGTTCTTAATAACTTGACATATACTTACTTAACTGCAAAAAATAAAGGGGAAGAACGAGAGTAACGTTAAAAACCACACATTTTTATGCTGCTGTTTGAAAAGTTCAACTGAAGCCCCTGAGTCCCACTGCGCATTTCTGAAGTCTTGAACCACGAGAGTGAAGGAGACAGCAGTTTGCTCCATCTCTTTCACTCGCGTTAAAGCTTTCTTCTACGGTTAAAGCCAGCACAATACACACTTTTCATTCGTCATTAGCTGCGGAAAGTACTTAACGGCATCGGCCAATCTCAGTGGTACATTAGGCTCAATGCCCAACGCGCCAATTCCAAACGTATTCAAAAATAAAATGTTAAAGACACAAATTCAGCATTTGTACTCAAATGTACTTGAAAAAAAAGAGTACAGAGTAAAGTGTACTCAAATTGTGATTGTGGTACTTATGTACTCAAATTTCACCAAATGTACTTTTTGAGTACAATTGTACTGTAAACGGCAACACTGTCTATATACATTTATTCATTCATTCGATAGAAATAAACAAGGTTAGTGCTAATTAGGTTGCTATATTCCTAACACTTAACAATTTTTTTACTCATAAGCAAAAAATTGAAAAATAACCAAATTTGTGAAGATGAATTTGTATGGAGATAGCTATAAATATTCTATTGAATTATACCAACTGAATAACACCTTATGTTATCGAAAATTCGATTTACAGGGCCTGGTGTTTCTGCCATTACCGCGAGCAAAATTCCTTAAAATTTTGAATTTTTGAAATTCTTCTTGGTCATTTTCACTATATTTAATGGACCTACATCAAACTTTCTTGTTGAAAAAAATGCATTTCATTAAAGTCTACGTACAATTTTTTCTATCGTGAATATAATCAAAATTGCAAAAAATGCACTTCTAAAACTTTTATTGAGAATTTATTCTTATCTGATCTCATTCTGAAACATACAAAAAATGGACATTATTTTGGGGTATAATCGCTGAAAATGTCATGGCCCTAGCTCAACCTATTTTTTTTAACTTTCGCTGTCGAATTATGTGAAGATATATACAAAATAGAAGTTTGTTTCATCTCTGCAAGGCTTTCTCTGTAAGGAAGTAATTTGTAATACATGTCAATATCAACAATTTATTCATCAGCCCGAAAAATCACACTCATCTAGTAGTGTGAACAAATTTAATTCCTTCACAGGATTATTCCTAAAATTAAGGAATTGAAAGTTCAAATAAAAAAATCTCTCGAAACTCTGACCTAGGTAATAGAGGTTTATTTTCTGAATTCAGATTCGTATTGAACGCATCCAATTTATTTAAAAAACCAGCCTCCAATCAAAGTGTACAAAATCGCGCATTATAGTGTAAGCGATAATTGGATGCAATTGGCAGAGCATTATTAATTATCTATTTTTATCTGATTACAATTTATTATTTATTCTCAATTATTATAAGTAATTAATAACTTTGGAATCCAGAATTCAATACAAAAATTGTCAACTGAATTTTTGTTCCCCTATCAGATTCTAATACAATCTAGTGACAACTTATAACCGCTAAAATGAAATAAACGTGAGGACGTTCAGATTCGCATCGAATTATGAAGATGGAATGCGGATATTGGAAATCATAATCCTGACGAAATTATGAGATAACCGGAACATCGAAGGAGGTGAGAAGAAAAATTGAATAACGATATGGAAGACTAGGAAATGAGGAAATTCCTCACGTTCCACGTCTTTTTCTCATCAAACTTTCATTCAATTACGGCTTCAACATTACATCAACCTTTTGAAGTATTCAGGGAACACATCGTGGCGGCTATTTAAGTATAGAACAATGGCGACCGCACTTCACTTTAGCATTCCGCTAATCGAAGAAGTATTACGTTACGGGGAATACTTATTATTACGTTACGAGGCGTCCTTAATATAATTCGATCTCCGGCTGGCTTGGATGTCGTTCGGAATTCATATAACGTCTTAATGGTCTCCTTTCAGAATCAGCGATCATTTCTCTAATGAGGCGGAAGTCAAATCCGATCGTTTTCTCAGATAAATTATTGAACATGCGAAGTCTGATTAAAGGAGTATGAGAAGTTTTAATTCCTTAAATTTTACATGATTCATATTTTCTATTTTCAAGTTTACCTATTTGGAATCTGGCTTTGTATTTTTAAATTATTAGCACATGTCCGGTTGGTGATTTTAAGAATCGAAGCTATGAAATTAATTGAAATAATGCAATTCAGCTTTTCCATTCTCTACATTTTCTGCGGTTTTTTCAAAATCAGTTCAACAACTTAAAAAATAATGAAAACATTTTACAGATCGGGAATGGGAACCATTAACACATATTTCAAACGACTGCGTCGAGTCGTCTCGAAAAATTGGCGGAGCTGAAGAAGGGAATGGAGTAGACGTCCCAAAATTTCGGGCTGACTAGTCAAACTTATATTGAGTATCTAACTACTCATTTTGAATTTCGGGTCGACGAGACACTTGGATTTCAAATCCCAATTATAATTGCTGAATATTTTCCCCAGAAACTTAAAATAAAAGGATAGAAAAAGATTGCTATATATAGGCGAGGGATGAACTGGAATAGACTATATTATATAAAAAAGAGGAATGAAAAATATTATAAAATAAATAGAAAGAGATAAAATGGATTGACCTAAATGGATGAATAGGCTGGGATAGAAAAAGGGGTTTTTAAAAAAGATAGGAGAAATAAATTGATCAAGAGATTGAAAAATATTAACGTAGATAGAGGAAAGATAGGCTGCGATAGACAAGAATTGAAAATACTAAACTGAAAAGAGTAGGCAGAAAAGTATATTGATTAAAGGTTTGATATTATTGACATGGATAGAGGAGGGACATGCTCTCATTGATTGGGATAGACTGTATTAAGCAAATAGACGAAGCATTTTATATTGAAAAGATATGAAAAACAATTGTGGATACAAGAGGGATAGACTGCGATCATCTCAATTAGAAAGGAGAGGCTTGAAGAAGATTTAGCGTAGAATTACGTGCACAAAGATGTGAAAAACAAATAACGGGGATTGAAGAGAGGGATGGACTGTGATATACTGATTCATAAAAGAGAAAATTGAAAAAGATTTATACTATATATTTATGTTATATTCGGAAAGATTGTTCTTTTTGAAATTATTTAACATCTTCCAATTGATAAACATTGAAATAAAAAAATATATAAATGTAATCATATAGAAGCGCCACTTCTGTAAAAGAAGTGTTTAAAAAATGAAGAATCTCATCGCCCAGAAATTCGGGATGAGTAGCCCCATATTTTTCATAAGATTGGCTAGTTGACCCGAAATTTCGGAACTATTTCTTCCCCTTTTCCACCCCGCCAATTTTTTGAGATATCTAGACGTAGCTATAAAAAATGTTAGATGGACATTACATAAACTCTACCCATTTAACGGTGAAATTTAGAAATAAAAGCCAAAGAGTTTGACTAAAATTTATAAAACAAAAGTTTAAGAATAATTACTCTAATTTTTAATCAAAGAGGTAAAATATTAGATATATTTTCAATTTTTGTCTCATTTGTAATTTTAATAAAAGGATAATTCATAAAAAATGTTAAAAGAAAAATATGAGATGGAGAAAATAAAATCCAAAAACTTCAACAAAAGAAACACGTCTTCCATCAACGTGTTCATTCTATCCAACTATAGTGTTGTAGGTCATCTTGCTAGACAAATTTTTAAACATTTGAAATTAAAAAATTCCTAAATGAATAATAAAAGCCATCGGATTGAAAACAATAAATACTCAAATAATATCTGAGATGAGAATTTAAAATAATTGTTTCTCTTTTCAATTAATAATATGCTAAGAAGAAATTACTTACTGAATTATTAATCATCCCTCAATTTAGCATGTCATAAATTAATTTTAAACTCTCTAATGAGAAAATTCGACTTAACTCCTGAAACGAGATTAATGCGAAGCTTGGAAGTAGCAAATAAGAATCGAGGGTATTCTTCAGAGCGTGGGGGTGCGAAGGATTCCGAAAGCGAGGGGTAGTTCGTATAATAGAAAGAGATCCCTCCATTTTGCCAGCCATCTTTCGCGCAGGCTGCCTCCGTCCTACCACCCCCATCCCCACCCACAGCCTAGCTATCCCGTCGGTAGCACGGCGGCTAAAAGCTGCGAGGGCGAAAGGAAGAGAGCCGCAAGGGTTCCGAAAGTAAGGGCTTAAAAATCCCAAACCCTTCTCGAGCGCACGGAAACGAGAAAGGGTTCGCTCGTTCCTCGCAACCCCCAAAAATCATTAAAACCATCCCTCTCCGAGACGAGGGGGGACCTCCACGCGCCACTGCCTACCAACTCGGATCTTCCAACGAAAGCCACCCAGAAATTGAGACCCGGGAAGAATCTTATACTTAAGAAATTTATATTAGAATTCACAAATGACAGGCTGAATTAAAGTTTCAGGTCCAAATTAAATTTGCAGTAGGGGAAACTTTGTACTAGATTAGCTATCAGACTCTCTAACTTAACTCATTATAATATTTTAGTTGCGAACTCTAAACAATAACGAAATTTATCTACCAAGAAAAAAAAATTGCAGGAAAGGATAGAGGAATGCGAATCTCTTTGGTGAACTTTCTTATGAAATGAGATCATTTTCAATTTAAAAATGTCTAGCCTCGAAATTTAGGCATTTTAAGAAGAATTGTTAATACTATGGTATGGGATGTGAGAATCGTCCACATTTTCGATCTCTAGTTTATAACGAATTTTTTCGGTGTCTGTCTATCTGTAAGTATGTATAGTCACCTGAATGTTTCAGCCACGCTTACTTTTGAAGAATTTGTCAAATACAATCAGTCTTTGATACACTTTTTGAGGGTCCCAAAATGAAGGGCATCTTCATTAACTAGATATTTCCGACGAAAATTAAAAATTCAGAGCTCAACATAAAAAAAAAATTTAAGAATTTTAGACATTTTTTTTAAGATTCTGGTTCATGAAAGAGGGGACTTGAAAATTATGCGAATGGCATTTTTAATTTTGATCAAAATTACAAAAGTTTATTTTTTCAAAATTTTCAAAAAACAGAAAAAATTATTTTTCCTGACAGATTAAGAAAATTCAATCTAAAATTTGCACTAGATATCAGATATATTTTGAAACTACCTTAAGTAAATTTTTCGATCATTCCAAAACTTAAAAAGTTTGAGTATTTTCAAAATTTTGAATACAATTTTTTTAAAGTGTTAGAAATTGTAGTAACAGTTTCTGGAACATGACAAGAATACTTGCAAATGCCCCAATGCCATGTTTAATTACGATACAGATTGAAAGAAGTTACATGCTTTTCAACATTTTGAATATTTAAAAAAAATTGACAACACATTTTTTTTTTGGTAAATAAGGAAATATCAATCTAAATTTTCACTTGATATAGAACATATTCCGAAATCATTCTGACTAATCTTTTCCATTAGGCCAAAATTCAAAAAGTTAGATCATTTTCGAAAATATTCAATTTTTGTTTTTAAGAGATCAGTAAATTTAGATCGCTTTTTTAGTAGATTTTCATAAGATACACAAATTATCTTCATGAAAATTTTCAAATACACCAGAGCTTCGTTATATGCTCGCGCGACTGCAGGCGATATTAGCAATTCCTAAAATTGCTCGTCCCCACAGTTTCTCCGGGGGCAGGGTGAGAGACGGTTGCGACTTCGCCTATGAAGGGACGCACTGCATTACTCCGCAGTCAAGTAGATTGCGCAATGTCATGCAAACAGTGCAGGCGGCCCTGCCTGTTTACGTTTCGCTGCTGGCGATATATGCCCAAGGTTATTTTCAGGCAACCCCCGAGATTGAGCATATAACGAAGCTCTGGTGTAAATACAAATTGAAAAGTTCCTAGATTAATTAATCATAGTAGAGTTATCTTAGAACTGAAATTTAAAAGGATTCTGAGCCTACGGCTTATTTTCTCTATTTATTAATTTTTTTTAAATTGTATTTTTTCACCAACATTATATTGAAAAACAAACCTACTTCTTATGTGCTATTCAAGTGTGTCTGCATCGTTTTATTTTTTAAAGAGGACCGTCTTGTCAAAGCCGCAGGTGCTTCGAGAACCTTCTTTAAAAACAAAATGAAAAACAATCTCAATTCCGATTCATGACTGTTGTTCCTCAGGGATTCAAATCACAGTTTTCGATTTAAGTTACGATATTGATGATATTTGAAAAAATGTTATTGAAATACACGCATTAAATGTACGAAAAAGAGCGCGAAGCGCGAGAGCCAACCCGCGTGCCCAGGACTCTAAAAGTTGGATTGAAAAGTTTTCGGTATTAAACTATGACTTACCATCGATTTTAAAAAAATCTAGCCCATAAGTTCCAGCAAGCTTTCGAATTTTCTACGTGAACAAGATTTTGAAAAAAGATCCTAAATTCAAATCTTTTACAAGTGACGTGGTTCAATTCTTAAGATTATAGTACCCAAGGAGAAAAGTTTTTGGTACTCCAAATTTTTTTGAATTTAGACATTACGAAATATATAAGCTTGCACTTAATAGCGAATAATCTCACTTTTAAAAATGTCTAGTTCTAAAAACACAACAAAAAACTAATCAGGTCTGTATTTTAACTTTGTCTGTCTGTTGAACACATCATCTACTTAAATAGCATACAAATCAAGTCAATACTTTCTAAATTTGAATTTTCTTTAATTAGTCATACGTTATTGCTACAAATACACACATCACAATTTTGTGATGTATTTCATTATTCAATACGATTACTATTCCACTACATACTAAAAATAATTCAATATCGATACTAATATTTACAATGATTCATCACAGCTGGTTCGTAAATCTTACAAATTTCTTTGATGCGCCAAAATTCTTTTAATTTGAGAATTACGAGATATAAAAGCTTTACATTCAGTGGAAAATAACCTTACTTTTGACAATTTTCAAGTTTAAGAACAAAACACAAAAACTAATCATGTCTGTCTTTTAACTTTTTCTGGCTGTTGAACTTAGAATGTACTTGAATAGCATAGAAATCAAATCAATATTTTCTAAATTTAAATTTTCTTTAATTGAAATTATAGATTATTGCTACAAGTGCACACAACACTATTTTGTGAGATATTTTATTATTAAATATGATTAATTATTTAATACATACTAATAATATTCGCTGATTATTAATACTAATACTTACGACGATTTATTAATGCCAGCTCGTGAATCTTTCAAATTCCTTTGATGCACCCAAATTCTTTTAATTTGAAAATGACGAAATATAAAAGCTTCTCATTTTCTAATTTTATGATTGTTAAATTACAAAACCTTCGAATCTTGCAAATCTTCGATCTAAAAAATTGAAAGTACAGATCTACATTGTAATATTTAAAAAATTAAAAATAATCTTATACATGAGAATGCTTTCAAATTCAAAGGCACTGGAATCAAAACAATTACAAATTTCAAGTCTTTCTGATTTTTAAGTTTTCTCCTTTTCTAAATTAACAAGATTTTGAAGTAAAATCTTCAATAAAAATCTTTTGTGAGTAACATGGTCTGCAGACCACACTGTGGTACGCAGAGAACAAATTATTTTGATGCATCAAAATTGTTTTGTATTAGAAAACTGCGAAATATAAAAGCTTTTATTTAATAGAAAATAACCCCACTTTTGAAAAAGTCCAAATTTGATAACACAAAAATAAATCAGTTCTCAGGTCTATTCTTTAATTTAGTGTGTTTAACTCAAATGGCGAAAAAATCAAATCACTTTTATTTTTTCATTTGAATGCTTTTGAATTGAAATGATTAATTATTGCTACAAATATACAACATTGAATTGAAAGCTCTTTTGTTATTGAACATGTTTATTGTTTCAATATCAATAATTATTCAATAATAATACTATTATTTAGAACGAATTATCACTGCCAGTTCGTAAATCTATTTTTTTTGTTGAACACTGGCCATTGTTAAAAATTATTTTGTCTCACTGATCTTTCCAAATCTTATTATTTTATCAAATACTTATATATAATTTGAAGATAAATTATTGATAATTATTCTTAATGATGTTTTATAAAATAAGTAATTTATATTCTTCAATCTTTAAATAATTTATTGAATTTTCACTTTACTAGCTGTTATATTGAAACCAAAACGAAGTGTGGACTATTAAAATCGATAGCCTCGCCATTATAAGAACGTTGAAAGGGGGTGGTTCTAGCTCGATACGAGGAATATAAGGTTCCACCCCCTCAGAAAATTGTCGAGCATTTCTATCATGACTTATTTACGTCGTTTGTGGGAGACTCGACACGTGATGGCGGAGGACTCGCCTTCTTCGACCCTCTTACTTGAGGGCTTCGATGAAAAATCACAAAAATAGGAAAAAATCTTTCATGAGGGTGGCCAGATGTCGCGACATGTGGACACGTGTGGCCTACTATCAAGGCAGGCAAAACTCATTCTTTGGAACAGAAAATGGCCACCCTGTCCTGCCCTGTCATCACGCATGGAAGAAGAGAGGTTGAGACTTTGTAACTGCCTTCAGGACGGTGATTACTTCATGCATGTCGCAATCACGCTGGATTCTTCCATGTTATTATCATGGTCGTTGGAGGCACGATAACTCATTTCAATTTTTTATTAGGCACGAAGAGAGATAATTCATATAATTTTCAGATTCATTTCGAACCTATAATTAACTCATTCTTATAAATGTACTTCTTAAAACTCTTTAAACACATTTTATTAAAATCAATTAGCCAGTCTAAGGATTGAAGAAATTCGAAAAAATATGATTTTTAAAATAATTTTAAAAAATTTATGTGAACAATTCTTTTAATTTTGTAAGAAACAATTTTATTAAAGTAGAGGCTGAACACTAGGGTGGCTCTTATTTATACTTGGTGGATTTTTTTTTTTCGATTTTTTTTGGTCCCCCCCCCCCCCCCAATTTTGTTTGAATGCCCAACAAAAAAATCTCAAAATTTGAGCAAAATCGTTCAATATTTAGAGTGGCGCAAAGACCATGAAGTTTCCCATTGATTTAACATGGGGAAAAGTCAGCTTTTTGTAAATCTAATATCTAAACGCGATAATGTGTTACAAATAATTCCGTGTTTCAGTATATTGTTCAAAATTCAGCAGAGAATAAGAATCGATCATGAATTTTGGGGTTGGATAATTTTAAGCCACTCTTATGGGTCCCCAAAGAGAACCCCATACGTAACAAATTTGAATTATACGTAATATTGCGGTTTATTGACGCTTTTTAAAAGTTATAGGAAAATAAATAATCATCAATCGTTAATTTAAGGATACGTTAATTTATGGAACACGTAATTTTTTGTAGCATATTAACGCGTTGCAATATTAGATTTACAAAAAGCTAACTTTTTCCCATGTTAAATCAATGGGAAACTTCATGATCTTTGCGCCACCCCTAAATATTAACCGATTCCGCTCAAATTTGGAGATTTTTTTTTGGGGCATTCGAACAAAACTGGAGGGTGAGAGCAGAGAAATTCGAAAAGTGAAAAATAAGGGCCACCCTACTGAACACTGCTCCAATTTTTTTAAGTGAACAACTGAAATCGTGTAATTTAAATTTCGCGCCAAGATTACGACAGAATCGTGATTTCATTATTTGATAATCCAACCTCTACAGTGGAATAAGTATTTTATGTAATAACAACGTTGTCTGTCTTATTTAAATATGTAATAAAGCAAAAGTTTCTTTGGTGCCGAAAAAGAAAAATCATTTATCTATTCGATTCCAGAGGTTATATAACTGAATAGTGACGGCATGGTTCTGAAAATTCTGGTGCGAAATTCAAATTCCCATTACACAAAGTTTCTTCAATATTTTCCCATTTAATTAAATTTCTTGATGAGTCTCCTCAAATTTTTTTTTGCAAATGACTGTGGATGAAATTATATTAATCAAGATGTGGATCTATATGTATCTATTTTGAGGGCTGGAGGTTTTGAATAAAATAAAAGAAAAAGCCAGTCTTATTTTGAGAGAGGGTTCTCGATCTTTTGTCTCACGAAGAGGGATATAAATTCGTCTAATCTACATCGGGAAGCTTCAATTTCGAATCTTCTTGGTCTCTGCCGCCCCCAGCTATAGTGACTTGGCAGACACCATACACCCCTCAGAGGCAGAACCACTCCTTCGTTGGTCCCGGAGAATTCAGTTGCCGTTGCCTAAGACGCCTTCAGACCACAGAGTAAAGTATGGCCCCATACTTCACCCGCGTCTTCTCTCTCGGGTGTCTAATGAAACTTTGAAAAATCACCGGAATTAACCGAATTTGAATTACACCCGAGACCCGCTGCGAAAAGCGAGCTCAACGACGAAGAATCCAATACCTCACGAGCCATTCCTTTCCTTTATGTCGCCCCTTGATCCAATTAATCAGAAATAAACGCACTTTTATTCTTAAATTCAAATGTTATTAAGAAATTTGAAATTTATACATTATTTGAAATTATTTTATTTTGCAGATAAAATAAAAATTTTCTACAATGAAATTCACTATAAGACTGACCAAAAATTTGAATTGATACTAATTTTCATAATAGGGAGTATCATTCTTCTCTTGAAAGGTAGAGAAACTTTTAAGGAATTTGTTTAAACATTACTGATTTCCCCAATTATTACTTCAACCAATTTTTCGCCTAATTTCAAAGAAAAACTTCCGAAGAATGTGTCTTGTCTCACAATCTGATAGATCGTTAATTTTTATGGCAAACTGATCCCTCAAGTTCAAATTCCGAGGGTGGTCTGCCCTTTTTCTCCAAATCTTCTTTGCGTTTCTGGTCCTCAAATTTTGTTGCGAAGAAAATAGAAACTCGCGATAAAAGAACACACGATTATTTTTTCACAATAAGGACACGTAACTAAAAATATTTAACGAGTGTTCTTATTCGTGGGCCCAGTGGGCACTGACTGGGCCCAGTCGAAAAATGACCGCTCGACTCCCTTCGATTTCTCGTCCTTTACTTTCTCTCTTTCACTCACTCTTTCTCTCTTTCTGCGTTTCTCTTTGCCTCCCCCCACCCTGTTTTAAACCTAGTCGAGGTAACCACTTCATAGGAGGAAGGAACAGACTAAGGAATGAATAAAGGAGAAACTGGACAAACCAGTTTACCGTTTTTGAAATTAGGCTCCCCCGGTCACCAGGCCGCTGCCCGCTGTCCAGTCAAGGGGTGAATGCAATGTGTTGCACGTTTGTACACGCGTCTTTCCCCGTGTCCATTCGTGTGAATATCTGAACATTGGTGTATCAGGATATCTTCAGCCGACAGCCACTCACTGGGTCGAATCCTATAACGGGATATCGAAAATGCTTTGTAGTTATGCTTTATATTTTGCGAAAAATTTTTGCTTTTGAAAGCTACTTTTAAGGGGGTAGATTGATAAATTGATTAATGAAATACATTCTGTAAATACTGAGAGGGTGAAAAATGTTGTATAATTTTTAGTAAAAGTTAAAGAAAGAAATGTAAGATGAAAATATGAACTTTGAATGTTGTCTTTGCGGGGGTAACTTAAAAATTTGACAGAAATTATTATACTTATTTATTCTTACTGAGAACAATAGGTAAGGCAGGTTGGTCTTATTGTTTTTGCTGAAAGTTAATGAACAGGTAAATATTTTGTGATTTACTTTTATCTGAATCCTCGTCTTAATTATTCAAATATTATTCAATTCTCCATTGCCATACATATAAACATTTTTCGTGTATTTTATGGGCCCAATAATCCCAAACAAAAATTTGTCTTGAGAATTCAGGTCTATGGAGGCAGTTTGATAAACGAAAAGAATTGTAAATGAGGACCGCATAATTAGTAACTCTCTCTGAACAAATTCTTCCAAAAACGACTACATTCATTTCAAACAGGAAAGAGTTGCACGAAAATTATGAATATATTTTAGAAATTGTTGACAAGATATCATTTTTCACTAGGCCCTAGAGGATTTACTCCAATCCCCCATAGAAAAGAGATATAGGGTCGAACGAAGCTTTGTGGAAATATGATCTTCTGCCAGTAATAAGTATTCAGTTATATAATTCGAAGACAGATAGTTTTATTTGAACATTCTAATTCGATAAGTTCTCCTCTCGTGGAAGCCATCCAATTATTTTTTAATTTATTTGGACAGATATGTACCATATTGAGAGAAGAATATTAAAAGCCGAATTTTATATCTGGAATGTTCTATTTCTAATATAAAATACTAATGTTCAGATGTTGTACATCTCTAACAGTTAGAGTTAATACCTTATCCAGTTGACATCCTCATTATTTAAAAAATCCATTTTTCGAGTGAAAGGAAAAATGATTCTCACGTATTCATAACATGTATCGATAAATAGTGCCCTATATTAGAGTTCATTCCTAAATTACGTAACGTGTCTTATGCCCATTTTTATATCACTCTCCTCCACCATGCAACAACTCTTAACAAATGTTTTCCCCCCACCCTCCTATGCTACGTAATTAAAAAAAAAATGTATTGCTATGCCTGATCAAATTTAATTCAGTTTCTTACTACCCGAAGGACCTAAATTATCAAGTCATCTGGTGAGAAAATTTACATGAAAAACTCGATCGCTTAAGATTTTCTTTTAATTACTTATATACATATATTTAACCCTCAAACGGCACACTTCAACCCAGCATACGTAAACGGCACACTAGTGCGAATTGGGATTTTGTGATTTCAGCTGAACATATTAATATGAAAAT
Organism: Andricus quercusramuli; assembly: GCA_932178445.1. NCBI lineage: Eukaryota > Metazoa > Arthropoda > Insecta > Hymenoptera > Cynipidae > Andricus > Andricus quercusramuli. The sequence continues at coordinate 149,462 of CAKNXH010002424.1, forward strand.
AATTTTAAAAATCTGCGTATAAATATATGATTTTGGGGTAAAATTTCTCGCCCAATCCGTTGGGGCAACTTGAATTTATCGAAAATTATATCAACTCATCACAAAATTGTTATTAAAAAAAGGCTTTCTTGAAAAATAGACATTTTCAACAAAAAAACATAATTTTTTCAAAATTGAAGGTATTGAAACGTAACTAACGCGATTCTTCATTTAAATAGATGTTCTGTCATGAAAAAAATATGCCAATCCGATAAAATTAGATTAAGTATTTTTCCAGATGTGTCAGATTTTCGGTATTTTTGTATGAAGTATATCACGAGTGCAGGACAGCACACATTGTTATTTTTGCAGTATACAAGCATATTATTGCATAAATAGTGTTTTTTGTTTCAAAGTTTGAAAGAATTCATTTTATTATAACTCTGGGAAGCTCTCCATGTGACTGATTGGTAAAAAGATTGATCAGTGAAGTGTGTCAGGGCGGTGATGTGTGACGTGAGGGTTTGTTAGGAAAGATTAAAAGTACATAGAATATTTAGAGAAAAGAACAAAGTTTTACTACCTATTTTTAGAAAAAATTAACATTATTATATTGTGAAACTACTACTCTTATGACAATCATCATTGAACATTATTCAATAAGACCAATGCAGTCAACGCAGACAGAAGCTCTGTGATCGACGCACATCGTCTTCAGACTCTTCTGCTAGTGCCTGCAGAACAGTCGTAGAACTTCCCAAACTGTAACGACGTCCTTACTTCGCCATTCTTAATATAAAAAAAAATGGTTGAAAAAATATCATCACATCAATTTAAAGTCTAACAATAGCGAGTAATTGTAAACTTTGTGCTTTTCGTGCAATATTTTCACTGGTTCATGAAATGTTATTTATTATTGTTTATAATCTTTCTTTTTGTTTATAGACATATTTATGAACAAATTAACTTACCTTTTTATGAAAGATCTTGTTTCAGGCACAGAAACAACGTTTTACAATTTCTCATAAAACACGACTTGGCACCTTCTAACGGCACACTAGTGCGAATTTGCACCACTTGAAACTTTTACAGTGTCTCACTCGGCTGCTCGCAGGCGGATGACTATCTGTTTACGCGTCATGTATTTGTGGGTGTATGGACATATTTAACGTAGCGGTGAGAGACCTTGAAAATAGTTTCAGAAAAAATATCAGCGCTTTGAAATTTTTGCTGGTGCGAATTCGCACTAGTGTGCCGTTTGAGGGTTAATATCACTGAAGTTCATTTTGAACAGGAAATTCTGCACTTTCGGGATTATTTAAGTAAATAGTGCATTTTTCTAGATTATTCGACAGGTTAAAGGTGAACTAAAAAATAATCTAAATATTTTGACCAAGTATATCACCAAATCTAAGGGTGTATTAGTAAAACATGAAAAACCTGATGTTCTAGATTTTTCAATCATTTTGGAGGTAGTAGTCATTTCAAAAATTTTTAATAAACTTGGTTTCATGGATGTTTTTCTATTGAATGATGGGATGGTATCTAAATGAAATCGTTAAAAACAGAATTTCAAAAAGTTGGTCCTTACCCTGTTATCATTCTCATGTCCTCGCATAGTGGTACAAATCAGGAAAATATTGAAAATTCTAATACTATTATGCATATTAAGCAATTTGGATCAAACATGAAGGAATTTTTTCCGGGAAACTCAGAAAATTGGAACTGGGTTGATGAAAAAAGCAATGAGTATCTACGAAAAAGATGAAAAAATGTCCTATTTGTTTATTAAAATATTTTTATCATTAGTAATTTTCAATATCAGGAAATTATTTGTCATCTTTATTATTTTTCAAGTACTTTGGCTGTGGAGCTCCTTATCCAAGTATTTTTCATACAATTTGTAACAACTAGCTTCCTTTTCAAACTAATTATTTGAGCTGCTTACGTGTACCTGCATTGAGTCTGAGGCACAAAAACTTTATTCAAGTCTTTTCTTCTCCGATCAAAAATAATATTCTCAAACAGTCTTATTCTTCTAGTTTATTTATTTATAGAATAAAACACATAATGATAAATTTGATGTAATAACTTTAAACAAATTATTTTTCATCATACCTCAATCGAAAATTCGACTTTCGATGCCTGTGGAGCGGGTCGAAAATCGAATTTTCAACCCTAGGGAAGAAAGTGACAGATAAATGCAAATGGCATTTCGATTATCGATATGATGAAAAATTGTATGCATGACTCGGGCCGAGGCAACGATTTCACTCGTATCATATCAAACCTCGCTTCGCTCGGGCTCGTGCATTTTGCGCGACATAATCAAGAAGGATAAGATCATTTTGAAATTGATTTTTCGCAATACAGACAGTGCTAGCAACTTGAATTCTGGTAACAAAAGTTCATTCTTTAATAGGTGCGTCCTTGAATTTTTTTCTGAATAGGCACGTTCTTGGCTATTTTCCTGAAGCGACACCTTCTTGGCTCTGTTCCAGAACAGGCACATTACTCTTGCCACTTTTTCCTAATTCGGCATATTCTTTCTACTTGCAGTGTCTTGAATCTTTATAACTTAATTCAAGATTCATCTGACCATCCTAGTCCTAGAAATAATTGCATTCTCGAAATCACGTAAGAACCTAAATGTAGATATGAAGATACAGAGTTAGGACTGTGCTGAGCCAAATAGAAAGGAACGAAGAAAGGTAGGTAGGAAGGAAGTCAGGAAGGAAAATGAGAAGAAGAACGAGATGAGAGTGAAGAAGGATGAGGACTGATGAGGACCGAGTGCGCCTGACGATGCAAAAAGCCGCATCTCTCGTCTGCACTCTGGTCCTCCGAGTAGCGGAGAGAAAAGGAGACGGAGGGAGCCGCAGCTCGTAAACAGCGACAGAGTCTCTTGTTTTCTTATCTCCGGCGTAACAATGGGGCCAAGAAACAAAAGACAAAAGGCGGGCTATTTATTTCGGTCCATTGTTTCAACCGCGGCGCTGTGCAGAGCTGAGAGTCTAGTGGCGCGCGCGCCGTCTCACTGAGATGGTTGTACAACCGCACACCATAAACTCTAAACGCTAGGCAGTAGGCACATTCACTCCACCCTGCGATTGTATATCCTCGATACGCAGTAACTTATGCACAACGGTATAAACACCCCAGAGCCCAAAATAGACAGGGTTTGGAATTTTATGAGATAATGGGACTTTCATCAAAGGAATTATAGGACATCTCCAAACCAATTTATTAAGAGTCAATAACGCGAGGGTTGGTTTGATCCAATTGTTCATCCTTTTTTCTCTGACTTTTTCGTTTGCTAATATATACTGTATCAATCATTACGATTTGGCTAACATCCACTAGTCTTCGTCTTTATTTATTCTTTTGTTCTTCTACTGTCCAAGGATGTGTTCTGTCAGGCTGTCACTTATTCTCTCTCACACGTTGCATGCACATAGACTCTTGTACATGCAATATATGCATAACACTTCCCCATGCATTGCCTTTTTCTTCCGCATCTTCTTCTACATCTACATCTTCTCTTTCTTCTTTTTTCTTTTCTACCTTTTTTCATACTTTGTTGTCTTTTTCTTTTCTCTTCATCATCATCATTTTCTTTTTCCATATTTTCTTTTTCTTCTTCCACTTCTTCATCTTCTTATTTCCTTAATATTCGCTTTTATGTCTCATTGTAAATTTGTATTACTTTTATTTCAATTTACATAAAGAAATAGGGTGGGCCGAAAATAAACTATTTTAAAAATCGAGAATAGGTAGTGCTGACAAATTACAAAATATGATTACAAGTGAAAAACTCTAACGTTTTTTTGAAATCAAGAGTGGTCCTACGGTGTCGCAGTGTCATAAATTTTTCATTCAGAGAATTTACAAAAAATAGATTATGGGTACGAAAATTATGCTGATTTTTTATGAACAATTTTTGGCCGTAAATGTTAATAAAAATAAAAATTTCAAATTACAACTCTTGTTTAAGTCAAATTTTCTTGAAAATGAGCAGAGATTAAATTTTTAAGATGTGGTTAATTGTTAGGATTTTTTTTTTAAATTTCGAATTATCTATGACATGCATTTACTCTTTACTGGAAAATATATCTATGAATTTCTCAAACATCAAACGAATTATTAAGACTTTACAGCTGTTCAAGAAGTCATAAACCAGTAAATTCACAAACTATTTTTTCCAAATCTGAGGATCACTTTCCAAACAGTTCAATTTTTAAACAAAGTTATTTTTTTATCATTTACATTTTTTATTAGCATTTAATACCAAAAATTGTACTATTTTTAATATCTGGTAGCAAATTTTCAGCGAAAGCCATTTCAAATTGTCTAAAAAGTTGTATTTTTAACCCACCCAAATAGATAATAATTCTTCTGTCTATATATCTGAAATCCTTTGTCGTCGAAAATACAGCAGATTAAAGTTTTTAATCATAAAGTCCACTGCAATTCTTGAAAACTACTTCGTATCTACTGCAATCATTTGAAAATACTTCAAATCCCGTCAAGCCCTATGAAGTTTACTTAAATCTCAGAATGACTCTTCGAAGTTGCATGAGGAAGACTCAAGTTTCCTTAAGACACTAGAAGAGAAGTTGTCTTTTTTTTTTAGTTTAATATATAAATTTCAGCATTTATGAATTTTTTCGAAACTTTAGTAAAATTTACTTGAATTGAGATGAATTGTTTAATTTCAGTTCGCTTATAAATTTAAGGTCTAACCAATTTTAAGATTCACAAATATTAAGTATCCTTTTTACTGTCTAATGCAGTATGTCTAAATAAATTTAGAGACCCTTTATATTTCTTTTTAAATCTCTGGAAGACATAATTGCGATGAATGAAGTCCTTCAAAAGAGCCTAGGATCAATTGAAATCTAACCAATTTTCTGTAGGTAACTAGAAATTCAAGATCATTTCATTCTAAAGGAATTCTTGTTACGATGTATAATTTCGACTGAAGTAAAATAAAGCCACTCAACTTGAAGTTCTATATCTTTAAGTTGGAGGACTATATCTTCATATTATGGTGACTCAAAAAAATAAAATGTTTTTTGGGGGTTCTCTCATCCCTTATTTTCCTTTATTTGGTCAACAAATAGTTAAAATTTTTTTTGTAATTAAAAAAATGTTTAACCATTTGTATAACTCATTTGTTATTTTTACATACAAAAAAATAATCAACACTTTTTAGCCTTAAACGGCCTTGGACCATGGGCAATGGTTCAAATTAACTTCAGCTTTATCTCAATTTAAGACTTATTTCTGAAATGCAGGTAATCAGAATTTAAATTTAGACCAATGTTAGTTAAATCGAGGCCATTTTTATTGTATTTGATACAAAACAATTTTCAGGTGTCACAATTTTAAGTATTATTTCTTCACAGTTCTTTTCAAATGGTAAATTTCATACCGATTTAAAGCCGAATCGAAATTTAATATAGGAGTATCAACGCATTTCCGCCTCTAAGTAATACTATAATCTATCTTCTTCTACAGAAACGATAATAATTTTTCTTCGTTATTGATATCTTATCTGCAAAGTATTTAAAATAAAATATAGGGATATGGAATTTGCGAAACAGAAGCTTGAATTTTTTCGAAAGCCTAAATTGCAATTGAACAAAGTTTGAGCTACAAAGTATTCAAAACGAAATATTTCCACCAAGACAAAAAATTGTGAATTTCCGAAGTCTTTATTTGGTCTGAAGACGAAAGTAAAAATGGACAATTCTTTTGGATAAGTGTTTAAGCTAGGCCCTTTGAATATAACTAACTTACAATTCTTCTACTTTATAATAAAATAAAGAACAAGCTGATTTTGCAAAGAATATTGCAGAAGAACAAACTGAAATATAATGAGATTGCCAAAATGGATAATAGCCTTTAGTCATCAAATATCGATTCAAATACCGCCTAAGCTTTGATTTAAAAAAAAACTAAAAAAATACTAAAAAAAGAGGGTTTCTTCTGAAAATGATATATCAAATTATTAAATAAATTAAGGGTCGCAGCACAGAACTAGATGACCAAAATTTTTATCGAAAATGGATTTATTGCATACAAAATTCTTAAAAAATCAAATAAACATTGTGGTAAAAGTTTTTTTTTAAATCTCGTTTTTTGATACAATAATTTTCTGTAATTTTCAATTAAATTTAAATTAAATTTCGGTCAAAATTTTAATGTAGTAATAATTTTTCTTAGTGTTAATATTTCTTAAAATTATTATCATTTAATTTGAAAAAATATTTTTTCTTCTAATTTTTGTAGGATTTTCAGCGAATAATTTTCGCCGTACAGAATAATTCTTTCATATAAAAACTTTGTGATTCTACTCATCCATTCCCATATCTCGGAAGTATGGTTTAATTTTTGCAATTTTAATCTTGAGATTCTCGGTCGATTTTCTCGAAATTGGCTAACTTTTTCACATTCAACTTTGTTTATCCGTGTTCGCAGATACTTATGTATGGGGAGCTTGGTGCAATTTCCACATGCATTTTCTTGAACCAGTAGAACTTTTCCAAATCAGAATTTTGTGACCTCAATTGAGCAACACTTGAGCTGGGAATTGAACTTTTGTTTCATCTTTAGATAGTGATTTCGATTTTGCAAAATGCTTTTTCGCTCGGCTGAAAAATTCTCATTTTGCTGATTATCTAGTTTTGTACTGCTACCCTTTAGATAATGGAATAATTGGAAATTAAAAATGCCGCTGTAAATTGCTGTCACGAAAATAATTTTCTACAAATGACCTAACCCGGTTTAAGAGGGTAGCATGATATAATACGTGTATATATAAAGTTGATCTGTTCCAAGCCAGAATCTAATGTCTGCTGGAAGCAAATCTGTAAGCTCCATTGTTTCAGAGCCTCGCTCGACTGGCATAGTATAGAGAGGAGGGGTTTTTGTTTCGAATTAATTAAAATTTTGGTAGTCACACCGTCGGCAGGCAGCCGCTGGGCAGAAAGGAAAGGAGGCGGTGGCGTCGGAGAAACTGTAGGGGGAGAAACGGCATAGTAGACGATGGTGGGCCAGGCCAATTTTCCAGCAAGAAAATTCTGATTCTAATTTCATGCAAATGGCCGCGCGACGGGGGTGTATGAAGGGTTGAGCAAGGAGGGTGGTACGAGGGAGGCCCAGGGAGGCGCTCCCTGTCGGGAATGGGGTAAGAAGAGCGACAAAACAATGGAACGAAATTTAAATTATGCCCAGCAAAATGGCGATCGTATGCAAAGCGATGCTTATCCAGCTCCTGCTATAGGCAGAGGCCCCAGAAAGAGGGCAGCCCGAGAAATCTATGAGGCCTTCCGAAGACGTCTTGACCAAACTGAACGAGTCAGATGAAATCCACTGATTGCAGAACCCTTAGCTAAAGTCTTGTTTCCAGCACAAAAGACGCCGATTGCATAATAAGAAATGGGAATACGCAATGCTATATAACCGACAGATGCCAGACTACATGTGCAACAATCGGGGTGGTCCAACAAAGTAAAACATTTTATACTTTTAAATTATACTTCTTCTTTCATAACTTCTATTTTACTACATTCTCAGTCATGCTGATTGATTTAATATATTTGCAATCATTCAATTCAGTTTCTTTTGACAAAAAGATTCAAGGGTGGGATTTCATGCTGACTTGAAATTAGCAAAAATTGTTCTCCTTCTCAAAGAAATCTAAAACTCGGAACAAATTGTTCGAGCCTTCAATTGAAATACTTTTTATGAATGATTGCATTTAAAGAAGACCACAACTGGTATTGGTTTTCATAAAACAAAAATTAAATTTGTAAATGAAAAGAAATGTTGTTTGAGCTAATAAGTTCGGATTTAAACATTATCATCAAGAAAGATAGTGCGTGGTGATTCTACTACAAAGAATTATTATTTAAAATGCAGCCTTCATTATTTTGGTATATTTTGTTGATCATATGAATTGAAAATAATGCTATAATTTAACAGATATTTTAATTCATAATGCTAGTTCTATCTTTGACTAATTATGATTTCACCTCTGCAAAATTACATTATCATGCAAATTAATTTCGCAATTGTGAAATTTTGAAACGAGTATCAATTATCCATACCCGAGCTCTGCTGCATTAAAATGCAATGCTAAATATCACTACGTAACAAAATTAAAACTCGTCTTTGTTTGATTTTTATGGTATTTATTCATGTATTTTGAGGCGATGATTCTGAAACTGATACAACATCTTCACCTTTAGATTCGTATTCTACAAAAAAAAAACATATTAAAATGACCCATCAATCGTTGATAAAAAAAATCTTGTTACCCAGTGTTTTTACCATAGCAGTTTTACCAAAAGCTACCCTTATTATTTAAACTAACCTAATGAAAAAAAAAAATTCTATTGTAACTGGTCATGTATAATAAGAAAAGTGATATGAACCATTTTCCTTTTTCAGAATTTTCCTTGATCATTCTCTCTTATCCACTAAAAGTTTCAAATTTGAGAAAAAAAAATCAAAATCGCAAGACGAAAGATTTTCTAAAAAAGAAATATTCACATAGTTAAACGAATTATAAGAAAAAAAATGTATAGCCCTGTCCAGTTGAATATTTGATTTAAATTATTTTCTGTTGGAAAACTTTAGGTCTCAGTATTTTATTATTTTCGTACCTATATTTGTAATCTTAGGTTGTGAAAAGCTGTTATTACGAAATATCAATTTTGAGGAATTGGCAACAGAAAAAGGATGGAATCCAAAAATTTATTCAAAAGCATATTTCAATACCATTTTTATATTTCTTAGGACCACAAAATATAATTTTTTCTTTCAACTTGGGAAATGTTGAACTAATTAGTTTCCTTTGCCAAGAAATAATGATGTACGTTTTTTTGCTGTTTTTAGATCACAAATTTAGTACGTCACTTTCAATTCTGTACTGTTGTCTAAGGTGGTTTTCTCGCAAGGGAGGATACATTTATCTTTCCTGTAGATCTGGCTTATATTTCACAGCCTCCCCCTCCATCCAAGGCAGATACAAAGACGGATGGTTCCTTAAGCAGATCTCACCAAACAGCCACATGCCCCTGAATACCGCCCCCCCCCTTCCTATACTTTGTCCACATTCTCTAAAGTCGATGTAAAACATGGAAGAGGTAAACTCCTTGTATAATTTATTTAAACCCTAATTTTCAATCTTTACTTCCTTCAATTGAATTTTCAGTATCCAAAGTAGCAATTAGCCCCAAGAAATAAGATTAAATCAAGTAAGATTCTTTTTATTCAAGAAAACTAGCATGTATGTAATATTTCTTAAAAATATGTTTTTTTCAATGTTTTCTAAAGCCCCAATATTTTTTTGGAAGTGAATTATTTTATTTCCCAAGGGCAATATATTTTTAAATATAATGCATCTACGAGAAAGATTGTTATATTTCGAGTGTACATTTTATTGAATGCCCCGTCTGCTGCTGTTTATTAATCGAAGGATCAAAAGACACAACTGATTCGCCAATGGATTGAATGAAAATAAGAGAACAAGGGGAAGCAAGAATTGACCTAAGCCCGGGTGGCCAGGAAGTGACCACCTGGACAAGGGCTGACCGGTCAGACGGGTTCGCGATAAAAATTCGCTAGAAAAATTCGGTCAGGACGCCAAAAACCGGTTTCTGGAGTCTAAAAAGGTTCGCTGACCGTTGGTCGACCCTGAGGGTTGTTACGCGCGAAGAAGGGCAACGACGGAGGGTTGCAAGAAAGGGTCACACTTCGATAAGTGACCCGGAATTTCTGTCCTAATATTTTCCCCGTGAAACTCTAAAATTCCTTTCAAATTATCTCTCTCTAATTATATCCCAAATTATTAATTTAAAACAGATTCCCTGTGAATGAAAAGAAAGAGAATAACTGTCAAAAATAATTGAATTTTTGAATAGGGGTAAAGTTATAAAAAAAATATTTAAAAAGCAGTCCTTTATGTTGTAGAATTTTCCCCTTTTTTGAATCTGAGGCCTTTTTCTTTCTAATCATTTAAGAGAATGAGAGCCCTTATTTGTAAATAAACATAAATTTCTCAAATGCGAAAAGTCCCCTTATTTTCATCCACATAATTTTTCTCAATTATTTTTTTTTGCTTTACTTTAGATAACTTCTTTCTTGAATTTTCCATTCTCGTTCGTTCTGAAATTTATTCGAGCTCCTCTCTGGCAGTCAAGCCAAGAGAAAGACAGATAGAGAGGTTGAGAATGGGGGTGGTTGAAAGGGGGTGGTAGGGATTGGAATGGGGTAGGGAGAGGAAAGGAAGAAGGTGGCGGAGAGAAGACTCTGTTCAAATTGGTAACTCTAGAAGATCAAGATGAAAAACGAGCCAAACACTCTGGCCCGCCTACTCTGCTCCAACCACCCCCGGCCACCCCCTGCCTGGCCCACCCTTTTAAACAGCCCTTGCGAGGCTACGCTCCCGTTTTAATATTAATGGAAAGGCTGATGGAAACCTGAAAGGAAGGAAATTGAAGGAAAATAAAAGGAAAGTTCTCCCACTCACCTTCCCTCTCTTTTCTTCTCGTTCACCTACTCTCTTCTTCGGATCTTGCCTGCGCATGTCAAAAAGGCGAAGAAGACCAAGTATGAAAACAAAGAAACGCCCTGAACTTGTATATTCTTCTCCTTTTTACTATTTGAGAACATATTCGACTGTAACACATCAATAAAATTTTGCTTATTTGTTTAAACCCCTTTCGCTATGTTGATAAAATGAACAAAATGACGAATTCTTTGAGAAGGACAACTATTCTTACAAATTTTATCCGACAGTCTCCCTCATGTCCATTATGGAGTTACTTACAGAGACATATAGCTGGATAAATGTCTGTTATTTTAAGCCTAAAACGAAATCTCTAGGTTAAAAAATGAGTCCCCGGGGCATTTTTGAAGTCGGAAGTACGAAAAATCACTTTTCGAGAAAAACGCATCTAAAGGTGTTCCGGTTGTTTTCGGATCATGAATATTGTGCCAATAGATTCAGTATAGTTTCCAGTAACATACCCCTCTCCAATTCCAAAATAATTAGTTTGACCTTGATTTAGAAAAAAACCGAATATCTCCTAACCTGACACCGGCCATAAACTTTGCATGCGGACGCCTACAAATAGTAATGCGTTCAACACAAAATTTGTTAAAGTTGATAATAAAGTCACGACCTTGTAGAATATGTGTCAAAATATGGTCTCCAATGATAGGTCAAATCAATGAAAAATTCGTCCAATTTAAAATTTGTCGAAACGTTTCGGCTGCTATGTCAGCCCTCATCAGTCAAATATTTATTGCTAAAGAAAAAAAATTTACATAGAAGTTAAAACATTCACAAGCATTATTTACAAAATTCATAAAATTAAAAGGAGAGCATACCTGATATTGTGATGGTAAACAACATAAACAATTCATAAAATTAAAAACCTCCATTAAAACATTAAAAATAGTAAACTTATCAAAACTTCAAAATATTTGAAATAAAAACAGAACTTAAATTAAGAACGAAGAACAGATACCATTACTGAGTCGTTAACGGATGACATTGTCAGACTTAGCAATAAATATTTGACTGATGAGGACTGGCATAGCAGCCGAAACGTTTCGACAAATCTTAAATTGGACGAATTTCTTATTGATTTGACCTATCATTGGAGACTATATTTTGACACAAAATTTGTTAAAATTGCAAAAAGGCGGCTGGTATATTTAAAAAAATTGCATTTTGTTTAACCTTTTACGAAATTTGGTCAAAATTTATTAATAAAGCAATTTTATCAGTACCCGTACAAAAATCGAAACCTGGGCCTGGCAAGGCACTGACCATTTTTCCCTACTTCCGGCATCACCCTGATCGGGTAAACTGCTATACATGGAGTGTAACGCTTTTGCAGATCATTGCTCTACTTGGAGCAAACTTGCCAGGGTCTTTGCAGTTTTTCTAAGGTATGCCCTACTTTTTAAAATAATATTAATAAGCGGAAACTACATTTTTTTACTTTTTTCTTTTTCTATCTATAACCCGTGTGGAAAAATTTCGTGGGAGTCTTGAATCATGCTAAAGCCAGTACCGTTTTTCTCAAGCCTGTCTATTCAAGCAATGCTAGCCTGGTGCTACACTGGCGCTTTCTATTTTTACTATGTGTTCGATTCAAACCTTTCTGCCGTCTATTCGCAGTCTTGGCGCTATCTAGGAGTTCGTTATGAATTTGAATATATGAAGACTGTCCAGATTTGAGCTAATTTATAGACAGAATCACGGTTGGGACTTGAACAAAAATTACAGAAGCGAATTCAGAAAATAATATTTTGGAATGAAAGATTTATGATATTAAAATACATAATTGCAAAAATGCTCAAGTAAATTTTAACAGCAATTTTTTTAATGCATGTTTCCAAACATTTTCTTTCAATTGAATTATGTAGTAAGGTGATAATAAATTTATGATAATTATAATATGAATGAGCCTAACATATCAATTATTTAAAATAATAAACAATAACTATTTCATAGTCAGAATTGCAAGTATAATCATACAAACTATATCATTTTCAATTATTTATTTACACATCAAGCACTTTTAATGTGTAAAAATTGCTTATTTTTTCTTTTTTTTTGTGTACAAAAACTTTTCTTTATATTTTTAATTAACTGCAAAATCTATATATCATACTTTTATATGATGAAAAATAATATTATTTAATTATTAATTACTTTTTGTAAGAATAGATGATCTGTCTAGAAACTAGCCGATCCGAGCGTTACATCCCAGCCTAGCCACTGGACAGTCAGCCTGTAGCGCGCCAGTGTCGACTAAAGGCGGACTAGACAGAAACCAGTGGCGGACTGGCCATAGGTTTGGATGCGGGAAACCCCGCCGGGGCCCACCCTATCAGGCGCCCCCCCTAAGGCATGTAGGAGCCCTCTACGATCATTTTTTTAAAGAATGTAAATGTTTTTAACATTAAACAAATAAAAGTTTTGTGACGATTAATTTGTTTGTCCTTTAAGGATTCGTAACTATGCAAAAAAAATTGTATTCTCTTGCATCTAACAGAATTTTGTCTCATTATATAAAGCGCCAGCAATGTATTGATTATCTGCGTTTATCAAATTATAAATAGCTCAAAATTATTTCGTAAAACTTTGAACGTTGCAACATATCATTATGTGAACGAAAGGATTTAAAATCCTTTTTCTTTAAATTAATAGGTCAATCCGAGTTCGAATTTATTCGGATTCATTTGGATTGAAAATTTGTTTCGAATTGAAATGGAATGAGTCGGATTAATTTTTTAATATATTAATAATTTTGTTTTCTGGAGAGATTAATAACGAGATTACCCGTTTTTCGCATAATAATAGTACTTATTGCGAGTATTTGAATTTATACTACTGCTATGTCGTGGAAAATATGTATGTTAATGAAAATCAAAAAATAATTATAAAAGTGGCACAAAAAACAATGGGGTTTTCAGCCTGTTTTTTTTTTTTTTTTGCTTTTCAGGAAGGAGCCCCTACACATCGACTTCCCGCAGACGCCCCAAGGATGTCTTAGCGCACAAAATATTCATAAAGAAGTATTTTCATAAAAGTATTGATATCATCGATACCCATAACGACAGCATCAACTATCTAAATTAGGTTAGGTTGACCAACCAGAGTATCTCTTATGAACTCCCGACTTGAGGCGAACGTCCACAAAACTCCACAAATAATTTTTTTATATTATTCATATGTGGGAGTCACTTCATTATTCTCAAATCGGAAAGACAACGGGCTGCTCATAATTAATGACAAACATTTATATCTGAATGCCCTGTTTTTTCCCCATCATAACTTAAATTATTTTTTTTTTAATATAAAAACTGTTGTGGGCCTTGTCAGCGCCACGTTTTAAATGGAACAAAATAGGACATTTTCTGCATGGGTAGGAATATACCAGTGATGCATAAATAATACAATTATGAAAAAATAGTTATATACAAAAAATTGGGCTTTTTTCAAGAATTCTATGAGCCACCATTTTTTGTTAGTTGTGTGTATTTCATTTCTCTACTTTATTTTTTGTTAATAGACTTGACTCCATTGCGAAATATCAAAATGTTCAACCGTAAGTGCGAAAAAACAATCTTTTTGGTAATTTTGTAGACAGCCCTTTCTTCAGACTTATGATATTTATGCATTACTGATTCATCCCTACTGATACAATTGCTTTACAAATTTTCGTACAAAATTTTCAAAAAAATCGACTTTTTCTGAAATATATCAATCACTAATTTGTAAGTTTACAAACTTTTGTTCTTCGCACATCACTATTTACATTTTGATACAAAAAAGGTCTTTTAACCAAGGTTCAAGTAATTTTCTCGAAAAATGCAAAAATATCCCATTTTTGTGAAAATTGTGATCATCACTATTTTGAACTTTCGCATTATTTTAAATTTTACACATGACCAATTTTTTAAGTGTGCCAAAATCTACTACTCCTTAGGTGGGGTTCAGATTTTATTACAATTTAAGAAAGTTATCTTATTTAGAAGCTTTTGCTCAAGTTTCCTCAAATAAAATGCATTAAAAAGTCAAGGCCCCGGAAAAAACTCTGAAGATGACCCAGCATCTTCTTGTCATGTAACCTCACAAAACGGGGGTGTAGGAGCCTGATGTTTCAAATGTTTCAAAATAAGGACCACCTATCTCACAGTCGTGAGATGTGACCATAGATGTTAACTGAATTTTCCGTACTTCTGGCCTTACATTTTACACGTAATAATATTATCATTAATAATACTAACCGTAATTTTCTTATTATTTTGCAGTTTAAAAAGGATAAAATAGATTGATTAATTATAATGAGAAAATGTATCACCTTCAGCTCAGGCGAAAAAATTATACTTATAGTGGAAAATATTATACATGTTTTTCATTTGCTTTATACGTTTTTTGTCTAAAGCAAATAAAATTTATAAATAATTTTTTCCACTATGTATAAACCATATATTATTTTTCAGCCTGCGAATATCAAATTGTACAATTGTTAATATTCCCATATGGAATTATCCACAATTTCAAGATTCGGAAAAAGAAGTTGTTTCAGTTGGAATGTCTAAAATTTAAACTTGTTCATTTTTTATTGCTTCGGATAAAAAATGGTGTTTATTTTCAACCACTCAAAATTTAATTCTTGACAAAATAAAAAATAATTTCACCTACTTAATAGAGAATCTATCCTGTGGAAATGGGATAACTTTGGAGGCATGAATTTGTATTTTTCTAGTTTGAAGAATCTATAAGTTTCAATTTGTTCCGATAAACACGACTAAAATGTTCAAAAATATGTGCTATAAATTAAAGTTCTAAATTTTATTTTCCAAATTCTGAATGATCTACACTTAAAAGTATCCAATAATGAATTTTTATTTCTAAAAGTGTTCAATATTTACAGCTTCGAAATTAGAATTATATACTTTTTACTAATATCAGTTTTCAATGATTAAACTCTCAGTGTATTAACTTGACATTATTCTAATTTATGTTTGCATCTTAGAACTGTTCAATTGTATGCTTCATTATGAAAAAAGAGGGTAGAAGAATTTTCTGTGGAATTTCGAAATTCAATTTTGAAGAAATCTTATCATAAGGTAAACGTCCCAGTAATCGTGACGCCAATTTTTTGCTTTTTATCTAATTCAAATTAATTGAAATTCCATTTGATACTATACAGTTTTAAAAAGAAATGAGTTTCATCATTAAATGTTACTTCTGACATAATTTTTACTAATATCTTCAAGTTATAACGAAGTTTCACGATTATTGGGACAGTCATAATTACTGGCTCATTTACCTTAATGGAAATTTTCTTTTAAAAAACTTCAAAAAATTGAAATTGAATTGAAAAAAATGATTTCAATATATTTAGAAAATAATTGAAATATGAAACCTTTATTTTCTAGTCAATCCAGACAATTTAAATAGGAGAGCTTTATTTTCTAGTCAATCTAATTAAAATTTGAAATAGCTTCATTCTAGAATTTGTATGCCACAGTCCGCTTGGCCATATAAAATTGTTTTAAACGAATAACTATTCATTGAAATACTTAAATTTTCAATGCTTTTAGTTTCAAATATTGAATTTTGAAGAATTTCTGCTTGACATATTTTTTATTCAGAACTTTAAAAAAAAGTCCACTTTAAAATGTCTTAAATATTTTTATGTCTGATACCTATAAATAAATTTCTAATTCTTCCAATTAAAATCCCACAAAATATGAAATTGTTATATTTTATACATATTTTTTCAAATGCTTATATTGTTTCAAAATTAAATTTGTGAAATTCTATAAACCATTGCTATTGAAAATCGTTTACTCATACAGACTTCTAATTTAACATATGGTTGGTTTTCCAATTAGTGACTTCAAAATTACCTAATCAAAGGAGCTCAAAACACAAAATTTAAAACTACGAAACTGAAACAGTCATGTACTACTTGGCCAAAAAATGATAAATAGTGTAGTTTTTTGACATGAATATTAATGTTAACATTAATAAGTTGTTGCCAAAACGTTGACTACTTGAAGTCCCAGCGATTTTCCACATTTTCTTTTATTCATAATTTTTTGTTCTAAAATTAACGCAATGAAGCACTTGTATCAAAGCACAATGTAGTATGGTTGAAAATTGTAGACGACTTCGTTTAGAAAATATAAGAAAGTACCCTGCATACCTGGTGACGCACCTGTCCCAAAGTACAAATTCAAAAAAAACTTACTAAATAATATTACCAACATCTCTTTGACATTTGAGATTTCCAGATTTTACTTATTTTGAGTTGACAAAGATAATAATTAGGAAGAGGATTCAATATTTTAGAGTTAAGGACTTTAAATATCACTTCATAATCTCTCATACAAGTTTTTGTCTGGTCAAGCAATCCCTGTGAAGTTGCATAGTAATACAAGAATCTGACTTTTCAGAATAACTGAATTTAATTTCAACCATGAATCGCGGTCTTTAATATCGTTTCTTTTTCTGAAATATGTAGTAATACAATGAAAGCTGACAGTTATGAAAACTTTCGTATGATTTTCGCTTATTTTTAAAATTATATGACTTTAATTAGTTTTACTTTTATTCTTAAGAAGTTTTTATGAAGGGCTTTGCCCGTTAACTGATCAAATAAATAAATTTAAAAAAATGTTGGCCATCCAAAAATTGTAAAAAAAAAAGAAGCCAGTGTTTTTCGAAAAGTTATCCTTGGGGCGAATCCCAAAGGATAAATTATCAAGGAGTTGAAGAAAAGTTCAAGTTCTTACGAGAAATAAATTTGGTTACTTTATTTTTTCCCCTTTCTTGTATTCCATTAGAAGTTTATGTTGTCAACTTATTATTTAACTATATTATGTTTTTCAAACAAGCGAGTAACTTGAATTCGTTACAATTTCGGTTTAGTTGTCAAACGGCGAATGATCCCTTTGGTTACATCTGAAAGCCAACCAACATTTTTTACTGACATTCAGATTCTCGTATCACGCTGCATCCCAACAATTGAACATTTTTAAATTATGAAAACTCTAGAATAATTATTCGAACTATTTATAATGCGGGCTAAGATAATTATATATATATATATATATATATATATATTATTATTATATTCTATATTTACGAAAATTTTAGTGTGGCCAAAAATCTATTTATCAACGTTGATTCCAAATAAAAGTAAATAATTATCACCATTTTTGGATAATATGATTCATAAAATATCCTACTGTAAAATGAGAAGACATTCTGAAATGCTGAAGCCAAAATCAAATAAATTTTTAAAATAATCATTTTTCTCATATTTTTAAATATTTTTACCTGCTCTGCAATTATTCAAACTAGCTGTGAATTTGATCTCGAGTGTTTCCACTTTGTATTTATAATTATATGGCACTCATTTCACGAGCACTTTGCTTCCCGTTAGCAAATGTATTTGCTTCCACATAGAGGAAGCATTAGTTATTTTTTTCAATAATAGACAAACCAAAGTATTCATTTTGCTCAATTTAAAAATAGTGATTTACAAAAAATACAAAATTACAAAATAATACAAAAAAATATTAAATGCAAAGACAAATCAGACAAATCAAATTTTGTATTAGAAATGATAATTTTTCGAGTTGGAAAAGGGAAGGAAAAAGTTCTGTCGCGCCCTATTCCTTTCTCAGCTTTATGATTTCTTTACAAAAATTGTCAAAATTACTCTATTTGAAAATTTATGATCAAAAAGTCTTTCCTATTCATGCGTCAACTTTGAATTATGTCGATGAAAAAAAAACTCCTTTTTGAAACACATGACTCAAATAGTATAAATGAGCGTCACTTCCTTAATCTTCAATAAAATGTATTACAATTATAGATCAATCAATTTGCCTCGAATCAGATAATCTTTTCCGTTCTTGCATTATCAAATTATGTTAGTGAAAAAAGTGTTACTATAAAAAATCGTGTTTTCAAATATTATGCATTATCATAGCTTCCTTACTCCTCAATAAAATGTATCAATACTATGGGTCAATCGATTCGTCTTGAATCAACACAACTTCTCTATTTTCGCATCAACTTCCAATTATAAGAATGGGAACATTTTTACTATAAGAAACGATATTAAAAATATATAAAGTAACATAACTTCCCTACTCTTCAATAAAATGTATTCATATTGTAGGTCAATCGATTTGTCTTGAACCGAGGAATCTTTTATATTCTTGCCTCAACTTTGTAGAAAAAATGGAAAAAGTTTTACTATAAAAACCAATTTTTAAAATATTATTGAGTGCAAAAAAATGCAATGAATATTTTTAGAAATCCTCCAGTCAGTTTCAAGATATTAGTAAGCAAAATAAGCCCTCCAAATTTCATAAATTTATTTGAAACCGTTTTCTAGTTATCGTGTTCACAAGAAAGTGTGACATCCATACATTTACACACACGCACACATACACATATCCACACACACGCATGCAGACAATTGCTTAGAACATTGTGTTAGATATTTTTAAATTAAGGGAAGTTTAGTAAAATGAATTTAAAAATTCTGGAAATTGTTACCATTACATAGCTTCCTCCATTAGGAACTAAAATGATTTTGAAATTCTTTTTTTTTATCATGGACGAATGTCGCACAACGCTACCTTAGGTATAAGCTATTCCTGTATAAAACGCGCATCCATCACAAATACATCCCTTGATCTCTTAGCATTATATTGTCATATTTTCGAGGGCAAGTCTTGATTTTAAGAAAAATATATATTTGGTCCGGTTTGAAAGGTTTTTTTTCAAACCTCGTAGTCTAAAATTTACAATTTGATAACAATCGCTTTGTTCCAAAATAAAAATAATGTAACTGATTGTGAGTATGTTAATGATTTATCAATCAGCCTATTGAGATTTAAATCCGGTGAGCTATAGAGGTCAAACTCCTTTGGATTTTTTAATACTCGTTCATTCTCTTGTTTATAGCAAAAGTGTCAGCCTTAGAAGTACAGTTTTAATTTAATTTCGTTGAAAAGAAGTGATTATTATATATGAACCACAACGTGGAAAACGAAACCACAGAGAAACATTTTTTATTTCAAATTTCGGGGGTTCTTGATTATTTTGAGGTTATGCACATCCCATATTATCGAGCAACACAAATATCAACGCAAAATTCGTTGTTTGCTTCGAAAATTCACGTTTCTTCCTTTGTTGCCTTTTCATGGATACAAATGGACAAATATACAACACGGAACAAAGAGTACGTTGTATTCAATGATTGTTATTTTATTCGTGCTATTCGATTTTCTGAGATAGAATTGGATATATCCAAAGTAACTAAATGAAATGAAATTAACTAAATGAAATATTTGAGAGAAGGAAATTTCCGAAAAAGTCTTTTGGCGCAAAATCTATCACGTTAATGAAAGGGAAAGTCCTAATTTTTTTCAAGCAACTTCAGTCGATTCTTCGGATAGAATTGAAAATAAGCAGTGTTTTCATTAACTTCTGTGTTGGGGGACAAAAACAATATGTAACGTAACAGTCTTTTTTACTTGATAATTAATAAATCATAACTATGATGATTTTCTAACCTGAAAGGTATTTCTAATGTTTAGGAAAAGCTGAACATTATTAATATGTTTGAGGTTAAAAAATTATCATATAGTAATGATATATTGATTATCGAGGGAGAAAGACTGTTACGTTACATATTGTTTCTGGCCATAAGGGATCGTGCATAAATTACGTAACGCAATTTTCCGACAATGTTGACCCCCCCCCCCTCCCCCTATGTAACGCTTTTTCCGACTTTTCCCTGTAATTTATCACCTTTATGTAACACTAATCTAGACCCCCCCCCCCCCCAAAAAACGTGTTACGTAATTTATGCACGACCCCTAAGCACAAGCGTTAATGAAAACACTGCACTTGAATGTATAATCGTAAGACCACTCAATTTATGTCCTCTAATGTAAAATCAAACAATTGAAGTCATTTTGATTCTCGATTCTACTTTTTGTGCGTATGAATGTAACCTGAGGTAAACGTCCCAGTAATCGTGAACTTAGTCCCAGTAATCGTAATGCCAATTTTCTTGTTTTTATTTTATTTGAATGAATGTAATTTCTTTTTGCTATTATGAAATGCTAAAAATAAGTGAGTTTTATCATTAAATGTTACTTTTAACATCTTTTTGTAACAATACATTCAAAATATAACCAAGTTTCACGATTACTGGGACCTTCACGATTACTGGAACATTTACCTTAACAGTCTGCGTTTTTGACCATATAGAGCGTGATTTAAAAATACCATACATCTGAAAGAGGAAGAATGTTACAGCAATTTCTTTGAAAAAGATCCATCTGCTCAGTCGAGCAATAATTCTAGATGATGTAGAAGATTGTAATGGAAGAAGGAGGACAGGAGGCTGAAGCTCCTATGTTTCCATGGTAACCGGATGTGATTGATAATACGGAATATAATTAATTTCAAACGCGCCAGACCAAATAAGTTTCGTTCTAAGGAGCCAGAAGATCATCACATCAGCCCGAACCAGCATATTAAATTTTACAATTATTTGTTGCTTTCTTTTTTGTCAATTCAAATACCGATAATAAAGTTAATTAATTGGTACTTCATCATTTTCAGATGAAAATCTTAATTCGATTCTATAGGCAGAAGTTGCAAAAAGTTGGCTCCTAATAAATATTAAGCATCAAGAAGGAACTTTGGGGACCAATTCGTGCTCTAGTTAGAGACTTATAATTGCTCGCGAGACCGTGTTTGATACCAGTGGGTAACGTCAAATAAACCGGTTTATTAATCTGTGACGACATCAAGGGAAAGTTTTATTGATTGCTCATATAATTGATTATTGATAACAAATATAATAATATTATTACATTTTCTATAGTAGACGATGTTAAATAAAAGAAAAAGAGTTTTAGTAGATAGTATCAAGTGATATTTTGATTTTGGTAAGCATCCCGCAAAATAGTGGACACAAATGTGGATGTTTATAGTTTCTGTTTAGAGATCATTTTATAGAGGTAATTGAAGCTCTGTTACACTCCAGTTTCAGCTTCATATTCAGTTCTAACTGCCCATTAGAATTGATAATAATTTAGCGACTACTGTGAGAATAATTGTTATTAAAGATATGTTTTACAATAATAATAAGACCCTTTGGTAATGCAATCATAATTTGTACCATTGTATTATTGCATAACCTTGTGTGAAAACCACTTTCCGGTTTATATCCATGCACAAATAACTGAGAAACTACTGTTTAAAAAGGCTTGATGCTTGATACAACTTTATAAACAAGTTACAAACTACAGTAGAAATCAACTTATAAATTTGTTACTGCTATAATAAACACTCTAGAAGACATTGTACACTTTTGTCAAACAGTGTTCAGTTAGAACCAATCTGAAGATTGTTATATGCTCTGGAACATGTCGGGAACTGCACATTTTATCAGCCGTTTTACGAACCACAATGGAACATGCATATTATTTTCTGCAATTATATAAACGGTATACATATTTATATGTTAGTGAAAACCATATTACAGTGTGGACCGTAGTTTTCACTGTTATTTTGACAGTGAAAACCCCAGTGAAGAACTTTATAGAGTATTTTATTCCATATGATGGTTTCTACGGTATTTTTGATGTGGCTTATTAAAATGGAAAAACCATTTATTGTGTAGTAACGATTATTTTTACAGCATCAATAGCTGTTGAAAAAAATTTTTCTTGTAAAATCGTTAACATAGTGTACTGTACAAAGCATACTACGGATGTATGTAGTTTGTACGGATATAAACAGTACAACGTTGTATAGAGTTTTAGAAGGGTTTAAAGTTTTGTGTATTGATATATAAACGTTTTATTAATTGCATTGTACATTGAAACAAACTTTACACTCAGTTCGTACAATTATATAAAACGTAAATCAGTTTTCACCAATGATAGAAACCTCAGTATGGTTTGTACATTGTACAGTGATTTTTATTGTAGATGATATACAGTTGTTTTTACAGTCTTGCAAATCGAACGGTACTTCCTCTCGAAAGATTTTGTCTACAAAAAGTTTCTAAACAAAATTATCTCTTCTCTACTGAAATAAAATTAATTTATAATAAAATTCTGGTGAAATATTTTTCTTCAACACTACTCTTATCTTACTTCATCCGAATAATTATCTTATCTCAGTTAAACACAAAGTTTACGACATGAATCTTACTGTAGAAGGTGATAGGTCCAGAAATAATTATTACATTTTCAGAACGAGGATGGTCCATGAGTCTGGGTGGATCTTGATTACCATTAAGCTCTAATTCAAGTTGGGAGCAAATTCAAACGGAAAAATCTCGAAGGAAAAATAGTAAAAATAAGAAAAAAATATAAGTTTCAGATCCGGAGGAGCGACTTTCGTCCTTTCATCCGCAGGAACTGCGGGCCGTCCTCTCGCGCCGGGCAAGCCGGGCGTCTTGGAGCGGGCGTCTCCTGGACGACGCCTCGGATCAATACCAGACGCCCAGCGTCTCATTGGCCCCTTCTCTTAGGTGCCGTGGAAAATCGCCCCGGAGATGACGGCCAGGGAAGGGGATCTAGGGGGTGAACTCGTTGGACCTTCCTTCCATTATTTTTCCTCCTCCGACATCCACTTAGACGCAGCCATTTCTTTTCTCCTTTTAAACCTTTTTCCTGGAAAAAAAATTATTTAAAAATTAATTTTTTATATTTCGAGATCAGCGTGTGTCGAATATATAAAATTTTACACGTTGAAAGTAATATATGAAAAAATTTGTGTATTAAGACTCTAAGACGTTTCAATTATTTCCAATAAATTAATAAATTATTTTCTTTATTTTAATGTTTGCGTGGATGCCATTTTTTGTGTTTCTGTAAGTCAATACTGTCTCCAAAATTTGTATATGATATGTGTGTGTGTGTGTGTGTGCCATTAAGCCATTTCTCTTTCGGGGTAGGCGAGACACTACCCGATTCGGGTAGTGTTTCTAGGTGATGACTTAAGTTTTTATAATTTATTGAAGAATATTTAAAAAAAAAATTATTTTTGATATGTGACTCTATTACAGATAACTTAAAAAGGTCGAAACTTAAAATTTCCAGCATTGTCAATAGTTTTGGTATATTTCAAATAACATATTATTTACTTGAAGCTTTTTCTACCAACTCATGAAGTGCATTAATTATGTTCATTCCCTAACAACCAACCAGTAAACTGAGCATACAAATATTAAAAAGGTACTTGAAGAACCAAAATATCTTGTTTCTGTCAGATTTAAAATGAAACTCTAAAATTATTTCAAATTTTTGAGTTAGGGATGAAATGCAATTAGTGTTATTTTAAATAATGTGTAAAGTGACTCTTGCAAAAGCGGTGACGTCAGAGTGTGTCAAGTAATTACTTTACACATCGGCGTCCATTGTCGCGCATGCGCACTATATAAAAAAACGAATTTACACACAGTTTGCGAATCGGAAATAGTAAAACCGGCGGCACCATCCGGCTTAACAGCCTTTACTTTAGGGCTCTCCACAAGGCAGCCGTTGGCTGCAAAGACTGCCAGTGGCAGCCGCGAGACTAGGTCAAACAGGCCGTCATAAATTTTCGTTGAACTTGTCCTTCGACTCGTCCCTTTATACTTCACGATAAATTACAGTTTGAAATAAAAACATGCAATGTATTGTGAATTCAAGTAAAAAAAATCAGACCCTTCGGTGTGAACAATGAGCTGCAACGAGCCGTGACCCTAAAAACCGCAACCCTTTTCAGGATTCCTGGAAACCGAAGAAAAAAATGATAGAAAAAATTCGTGGCAGCCATGCACTTGCCGTGGCAGCCGCCACCTGCTGAAAGTGGTGAGCCTTGTTAGTCACAAAGTGACACAGGCCAAGCGCCCCTGTCATTATTTTTGCGAGTAGCCTTTGACGTTCAATTTTGTTGGACGAGTATGCCAAAACAGCTATTTGTGATGCATGTGTGTAAAACAGGTGATTGCATCGAGTGTGACGTTTGCAGCATGAGCCGGAGGCTCAAACCAGGAGTCAGAGGTTAGAAAAAGGAAACGAGTATGAAGAGCCACTGGTAACTGAGTAAAAGCTTCTCGGATACGGTGTGAGATTTCGCGACCGCTCAGTGATTTTAGGCACCGCGCAACCTGTATCTAAAGTACATAATATAGAAACTGCGCATGTGCAACCTTTTTAGCCGTCTTCAAAGAAGTCATCTTTAAACTGCGCATGCGAAAAAGTTTCTTACACACAGTCTGCTGAAATACAGTCCTATAAGCACAATTTAAAATCACGAGAAGTGAAACTTTAGAGCTGAGGTCGTCAACCTAATAAAAAATGTATCCTCTAAATAACAATCGCGAGCCCCGTTCCATATAGCCACGCTCAGATTGGAAACTAACTATATTAGTGTATTCAGATGATTTACTGGCGGTAAGCAAGGAAACTCTGAAAAAATAATATAACCTATTGGATGTTTTAACATTGTCTTTTCCAGAAATCGAAGAAAATATATAATTGAAAGAAACTTCCTATCATTTTATTGCTCATTAGTAATATGAAAAAATATCAGTAATGGTAAATTATGAAAGTTTTATTAAAATGTAAAATTAACAGTGTGTAAATTATTGTATTAGGAATTTAAATCCTATAATAAATGTAGGCTTAGTATAAAACTTGATCCTGTCTTGACGCAACTAATTTTTTAATTACCAGTCCTGTCTCCAATTTAATTTTCTTAGTACTCATATTGCTCCGATTGCACCAACCTATACTTTGGTTGACATTACAATTTGAACTATAAACACAAATAAATATTGCACGAGGAATGTAAAAAAACAAAATTTAAAAATCAACGTGGTACCCTTTCAAGTTGCCGCGTACCCTAAGGGTACCGCGTACCACAGTTTAGAGAACTCTGTTTTAGAGCTAGATGTTTGAAAAAATAGTACGTAATACAGGTGCTTATCACGTAATTACTAATCGTGTGATTGCAGCACTTGTCTGTGCCTTATGCTGCAAACATCAAATTCGTTACAATCACCTGGTATATTACCAAACAAATGAGTATTTATCGAAAAATGTTAAATGCAAACTACACTATGATATTTTTATTTATTCTGGACATTTTCCATTAATATTTATACGTGGTTTTTTCTATCCCTTGGTCTTTAAAATTGATATTTTCCTTGATTTGACACAAATTCTAGGAACACGTCCGGGAATTTCCTAATTCCAGTTTAATTTCAATATTTCTGTGAATGATTATAAATGACTCAAGTGTCCGGACTTATATAGCTGTATAAAAGCTGTATATCTCCTGATTGGTCCAGCTTGAATATTTTATAACTCAAAAAATAGAACTTCAACTGATTTTTGGAAAAGTAATTTTAGATTTTATTTTTTTTATTTTTATACCGCTATGTAAGTCCGGACACTTGAGTCTGGGACACCCTGTATATTAAATTTGTATTATGATAGGCTGAAATAGACCACTGATTAAATCATATGACATCAATTTTAACAAACCTTATAAGATATTTCAACACATTTCCATATAGCTTTATATTTAATTCAAAAAGAACCAATACAATAATCTAATTAACCAATTTTATATGCATGCTATAAATCTCAATTTACTTAAAATTTATATTTTTTCAATCAATGAAAAACCTAAAGAATTTGCGAGAAAAATAATGTCTATTTTGTAGAATTGTTTTCCCATTCCAATGGAATGTACCTTAATCTGTTTTGGGATTCAAATTTTTTGTGGTGGTCCGTGTTGATCGGGAGTTGATCGTGCGGTTAAAGTAGGAGGGTCGAGAGAAAAAACACATGGGGTCGCGTGCCGAAACTATTTTTTGTCCTCTTTACTTTTTTTTGCCCTGGAGCTCTTCCACCTATCTTGCTCTGTTAGCACCACCATACCAACAAACCCAGCTGGTCTTTCTTTTTATCGCTATCTCCCTTCTATTCTCTGCTCTTTTTCTAGCAGACTGGCATTAATCCCTTCTCTCTTACCCTTTCTCTTTTTCTCTCTTTTACCCTCGTGTCTTTTAGTCGTTTTTTCTTTCCTTCGCTGAGCAGGCACACCGGGACGGGACACATTATTAGCTTAATAACTTCAGGGGACCTTTTTTTAATCCTACCAGAGTAGGACCTGGGTGCGGAAGACTTTAATTAAAAAATAAACAAGCGACCCGAGCCGCTAAACGTGCGAGAGATTTAAACAGCCCTCGAGGGGAACAGGTAGCTTCTGGTGGACATTTGCATTTCGATTTTAAGGCAGCGAGAAGGGAATAGTCGGATTCCACTAATGAGTGGATCATACTGAATGCAAATTTATCAAAACAGGATTTATGAATATGAATTTATCTAATTGAGAAAATTTTCTTTACATATACTCTTCTCGATGCATATAGAGCAACATCCTTTTAAAGAAATACCTTTTGCATACAAGAATGATCTATAGATTTCAGGAAAGAGATTATTATTTTTTATTGTGCATGGTTTAAAGTTGTATACTTTTTCTATCTTGCCAATGCGTCATACAAAAGCATTTTATTATTAAGAAAATTCAAATTAGGTACTATAGATAATAATTATTAGGTGTACAATAGGGTGGTCCAAAAAGGCTTCATTTTTTTCTCAAACGGTACCCTTAAAAAAGTGTTCCTTTTGGTGTCGAAATGACCCCTGATGTTTAACAGAGTTAAAAACATATATTGACCTGTCCCACTAGTTGATTTCTCTGAATGAAATAATAATAATAATTATTTTATTCCATTAATCGCTGCTTATGCATTTTTTCTTTGGCGCTCATATAGTCTCTTCTGAATAAAATAAATCACTCTCGATAACAGACCGTTTCGGGAACGTTCAGAATTTTGATACATTTATGAGGTCTATGTTCCAGTCGAGAGGTTCGAAGATACGCAGATTCCTGCCTTATCATAAAAAGATGCAGAACTGAAACTTAGGCTTAAAAATGTAGAATCGTTTTAGATACTCAGTTCATTACATTTTAAAGCTTAGACATGTGTTGAATTGTTTTGAAAGCAATTTATTATTTTATTTTGTGAATCCTATTTTAAATAGGAAAATTATCCTGTATGTCATCAACTATAATACCTTTTGGAAAAAACAAATTTGAATTTCACGAAACAAAATTTTGTCAAAATAAAAAATCACCGAAAAAAATTCAACAAAAAAGTCATTATTAGCCACTCTGCATCCCTAAATAACTCATAATTCGTAGAATACAATAAAAAAATAAAATAAATACCTTTTTCAGGCAGTTAAGTGTGATTTAGTAAATAGGAATTCATAAAAGCTTGCATGAATGAATTCATGGACGTGAAGGAAGCTAGAGTTAGTATGCCAGGACGGGAAAGTGTGACGACAAATAGTTTGTAAACAGAGTGGCAATAGAGTGAATGACGCCTGAAACAAAGACCTTGAACACTAATGAGCCCGAATGGGGAACAACTGTATAACAAGTTTTTGAGGCTCTTCACTTGGGGTGATCGCTAGAGAGATTGATCAGCAACCTGGGTCGGAGCAGTTGCGGAACGAACGTGTCATTTAAATAAATGATACGAGAATTCTAGATCAATCTAAAATCACGCCTACCCCGAAAGGGAAATAACTTAATGGTATAATAATAATACAAATTATGTCCCACATTGGGATTTGAACCTGAGACAAGACTCAGCCACCAGGATCCGATTTCTCTCAAGCACGTCACCCTCTAAGCTACTTGCTTCTCTAAAATTTTTTGACTTCCACAGAAAAAACAAAATGTAATCTCTACAGTGATTTCAGAGTAATCTTTACCTGCAATAAAAATTAACTTTACGTGGTAAAATTTATCCGCCACATGAGAAATGGTTACCATGTCAACTCTATTAAATCTCGTTTTGTTTCGATGCGAAAAAGTTGAACTTTATCTTCTTGAAAATTACCCGCAACAAATATTCACTTCTGTTTCTTCTGAGATTGTCTAATTTAACTATCCTTCAAAAAGTTAAAATATTTCTTCAGCAAAATGTAACATCTGAATAAAAATTTGTTTAAAAAGTGAAGCTTCATTTTACAAAATGACTCACCGTCCCGAAATTCGGGATGAGTGGTCGAATAGTTTTCAAAAGCATGGCTTATCACATGGAACAATTAATAATCATCATTTATATGTTTGCGTAATTATTTGTTGTAACTATATTTTTTCATAACATCTACTTTCCTGAGTTGATATCTGGCGCGATAATATGCACATTTAATAATAAAGTATTCTAAAGCAAACTTATTATTAGGACTCAAACCTCAATCGTTCATGAAAAAAATATTCACCTCACAGAAGACTTTTTTTATCGTCAGGTGGATAAAAATCCTGGGCATGCTTCGAGGGATCAGAAAGAAATCAGATCCCCTGAATGCCGAGGGTAACCCTTCTTGCACCCTTGTTTCGACACCCCATCACTTTTTATTCTCGCCGAGGGTGACTCTCCAATAATGGTGACCCACTGTGGTATTTCACGCCATATTTTGTTGGTCCTTTTTTGTTAGAAACTCGCCCCTGTATATACGTAATCGAGGGAAGGAATCGATGAAAAAAAGCAGCCAGTGTTTCAGCAGGTTGCAAAAATGGCTTGATCAATAAAGGACTGCGGTCTATTAGCAGGTTGAGGTCGAAAATAAGAGAACCTTGAAACTTCAGGTTTATATTGTCATAATGTCGTGTTTGTTGAATAATAATCTTTCACTTGAAAATCAGGTTGCTTTAAAGTATCAATTTGGAAGGATCTATGGTTCTAATTAAATAGGCAGAAATGCCAATTACCACAGATGAAGTTCTTCCGTTTCTTGATGCAAATGAAATGAAAGTCAACCTCGATGGGAAAATTATGTCGTCAAAACAAAGTGTTGAAATAGTTAGAAATAGTTAGAAATGAAATATCATGTAAATAGTTCGAAGTAAGGTTGTATAATATTATAAGGTTATTTCTCATATTTTTATATTATAATGATCTCAATAATTGTTTGTGCATTTTGATTTGAGATCTTACTATTATGATTTATTATCTAGAAAAATGTTTTAAAATCTGATAATCTTAATCACAATTAAGTAATTATCTTCTTTAATCTTCCAGACCCAATAGAACTGCAATAAAATAGTAATAAATATTTGGTAAATTTAATGCAATAGGAATGTTTATTTCGGGAATACTTTTTTATAGCAGATGTCATATTCAGAACAACATTTTTTTGCAATCGAATTCTGTTTGAATTAAATTCTGTCGACTGACTGAATTTTTTTTAAATTTATATAATTTCGTTCAATCAAGTTGAACTTTGATTGAATTTGATTGTATTTTGCTGAATTTATCTGAATTTGTCTGAATCTAATTGTCTGATATTTAATTACTTTGTGCTCAATTGCTTGCGGTTAAAGGCGGTTAAAAATGATTTTTTTATACTTAATGATGAATTCATTTTGAATTAATTTGAATTACATCATCTTAAATTTCATGAAATTCTGTTGGATTCCTCAGAATTCATTTTGAATTTAAGGATGTACAATAGTTACCTCAAGTTCAGAAATGAGCATTGTTAAGAATCATTCTTAACATCAAGGAAAATATTATCATTGTTAATTGTAACTAATTTTGGAATGGTACTGAAGGCGAAGTTAAAAAAAAATATTTTAGGTCAAAATTGTGTGTTTAACAATAGTTATTCCGGGTTTTTTTTTGCTTTCTTTTCAGATAAAAGTTACAATTATTATTAAATTCCAACGTTATAGGGCTCTCTTTATTTCTTGAAGGATTCTCTACAAATCTTTTTGGTATAACTCTTTGAGAGAATTAATCAAAACGTGTCAAGGATATTTGTAGAGAATCCTCTGAAGAATAAAATGAGCCCCACAACCTGAGTATTGAATAAGAATTGCAACTTTTACCTGTACACTCTAAAAACAGACTATTGACTGTCAAATGATTCCATTCACTATTAAAGGATTTTCCATTAAAAATTGGCATAAGAGGAAATCCTTTCATAGTTAAAGGATTGTCGTTTCAAATGATATCCTTTACCTATGAGAGGATTTCCTTTGATCTTGAAGTAAAATCTGTTTTCGGACAGAAGAAAGAATAATTTGAACGTTAAGTGAAAACTTGTTGCCTGGTATTACATGCAAGAAATGTACAAACACCGAACTTTGGTGGATGTAAATATAGAATCGCAGCTCTAAAACACCATTTCACAAAGAACGTCTTACGAACTTTCGATTGTCAAAAGCATTAAAAAAAATGTATACTCCAATTATGGAAAGCGTGAAAATGAATGAAAAGTGAGGTTATGCGGATCGAAAATTGTTCTTTCAGTATACGTACCTTCCAAAGGTTTCGCGTAAAAATCTGAGATTCCTAATTTTTTGAATAAATCCATTTTCCGTATCATTTCGCACGTTTTCTTACTCACTTTATCAATTAATGAATAAATCGTGCAGTGAAAAATTCACTCGTGCGTAGGCGCAGTTTCTCCGCTAGCCAACAAATGAAATCCTCTAATAGTTAAAGGAATTCTTTTCAAAGTCAAAAGAAATCGTTCATCAGTAAAACTACTTCCGTTTTGCATTTAACGGATAAGTGTTTGAACAGTGAAACGAATCTATTGATGGCCAAAAGAAATCTGCTTCATTTCAAAGGACGCATTTTGAAAGGAACGTAATTTTACTGTTAATAGACTTTTTCTTAGAGTGTAGAGAAAGCCAACCTATAAAACTCTGAATAACTATTGTCAAATAAACAATTTTTAACTGAAATATTGTTTCCTAAAGTTCTCCTTCGATTTTCTTCTAAAACTAGTTAAAATTAACAACAGGAATTAACCTATACCTATACCCAGTGTCCTTCCTTAAATGAATTCCGCTAGTAACTAGTAAATTTCTATATCATTAATTGAGTTATATGCATTCGTTTTGAATGTAGCCCAATTTCTTGAATTGAAGATATACTTAGGTTAAATTATCTTCAATATCGTTGATTTTCGATAAATCCCATTCAATCTCGTTGGATTTCATTGTATTTTGTTGTATTTACTCTTCTTTGCAATTCTCAGGAATGTGTTATGAAAAGTCACGTCTTTTTTACCGATAACAGCAAGAGTAACGAGTGATAAAATTTTCAAAAGTAATACCTGTTACCACTTATCTTCATTTGATAGCGTCACGAATACTACATTCATTTGATTAAAAAATTTTTTGTCAATATATTTTCTAATATTACCAAACCTTTTTCTTATATAAAAATGCTGTAAAATTATGCAATAGTTAAATAGAAAAATTAGAAAATACAGCAGAATGTTCTTATTTCGCGAAGCCTAATATGAATTTAGTAACATATTTTTAATATAATAAGTAAGAGAAGTTTGATTTCACATAGTTATTATTTATCTGGGTATTATGACTAATATATAATATATAATAAAATTTCAGCAAAGAAACAAACCACATTGGTTGCGGTTCGATGCTGGCCTCTGCTGGCGAGAGGAGCGGTTGGTTTTTATCCACTTTATCGGTCGGCAAATTAGGGTTTCGCGGCAGATTTTCGAAGGGTTCTTGGTTCTTGTTCCAACTTAGTTTTCTCTGCGTACTTTTATATCGTACGTAAACTCGCGTTTTCACTCAATGGAATTGAATTGAGTTTTAGAATACACAATTTTGAAAAAGAATGTTCACTTCAGTTGAAATTGATATTTTATTAAAGCTATTTTACTATAAATTTCCTTAGTTTTTTTATAACTTTATGATATGATTTTCGTAAGCTTTATATGTGATTAATTTGATTTAAATTTCTGATAAAATTGAAGCGAATCCAAAGATTCAAGTGTTGTCTAACTTGAAATTTCTGTATATGTTTATGCATTGCAGACAATTATTGACCAACCATCATACAATTAACTTTGTTGTAGCTTTATTATAAATCACATAATAAAATAATTAGCAAATGGATGTATGTTAAATGTTGGAAATATGTTATTTTCTATCAGAATCTTAAATATTCATGCCATTAATGCTTATTTCGATTATTTCACTGATATTTCTATTCAACATTGAAGGATTTGGATAAAGAATGTCAATGATACACCGACGAAATTATGCATAGTCGGAAATATTATATATGATTTTTTCCACTATCTATAAACTATATATAATTTTTCGGCCTGAATAGGCCATATTTTAAAAATGTATATGAACTTATGTTACAATTGCTAAAAAAGGGTGGTTTGTATGAATCACTATTCAATTGAAGTATATATTAATCACCTAAATCAATGCCAGGGAACTGAAATAAGGTAATAATTACAGAAAAGTTTAATGATTTGCGTGAAAAAATAATTTGGCTTCTTAAAGTAGTTGTTGTGCCAAAAGTTTCTACGATTTTAGGAATTTAAATTTTATTATCAGTCATGTATTATAAAAAAAAACTTATTTTGAGTTGGAAAAAGTATTTGCTTACAGAAAATAATTATTTCAACAACAGTTTTTGTAATTGGATTTTTTCTAAACGTTGCTTCTTACCAATATTGTTAAATGTTATCTATTAAATTATGGCTTATTTTTCCGAGAAGAATATTCTTCACAAATCTACGGTTGTCAGTTTTGGAAATACTTCAATAAATTTCGAATATAGTTATTTATTTAAAAATGTTTTCGATAAAAAAAAATATTTTCGCTATTTCAGCCGTAAAAAAATCTACATCCAAAATTAGCTAAGTGAAGTTCTAGAAAATATTTTCCCCAAAAAGTGAGCCATTCTTTATTAGAATTCAACGATTTCTGAAAAATTGGTAAGACAAAATTCTGTTTCAAAAGAAATTGTTGAAATAAGTGTTCTTTGTAAGCTTCCAATTTTTTTCTTTCGAATAATATTTTTTATTTCAAATTACATCATGAGCAATATTGTTTCGTTTCTTGATAACATAGAAAAATTATTTTTCTCGAAAATTTAATGTTTGGCAGAACTAACTGAAAAAATTTTCTTATCTGGCATATCTTGACCAGGAAATGGATTTTTATATTTTTAATGACATGCAGATGCCTTCCAAGTTCGAACCTATTTTGAGGGTTCATATACCTACAAAAATCCTCGTGACACTTTTTGTACAATTCACTTGAAAAATTTTCACTATCCATCGGACTGTACTAATTTGATATAAAATTTTTTCCTTTAAATAATTTCATTTTCCAATTATTCGATTATAAATAATTGAAACTTCAGATTGTTCAACTTTAAATATTTCAATCAAGTATTGTAATGCTACTTATGCTTCCTCTAAAATATAAAATCTCTTGCCGTTTCGCAACATATGCGGGAGTGAAATAAAAAAGGACGAAAATAAGAAAAGATTAGGCAGACATTTCAAAAGGCACAAAATATGAATTATCAAATGCCTTATTACGCTTTATAGTACAATTATTACGCGGATATTACGGCGCTATTAAAGAGTATCAGTGAAATAGAATTCACAAAAACAAATTGCTCGATATAGGGGGAAGAAAATTCTGAAATTTCATTAATTATAATTATAAGTAAACGATACATTTTGGTTTTAGCACCAGTTGAAGTAAAATTTAAATTGCAAGTAAACTCAAATAAAGAATCATATCTTCATGTAAAATTTCAAAGTATTTTATTTTCTTAACAATCATTATTATAATGAATAATAAAAAGTTCTCAAAATAGTTAAAATTGAACTCTAGATTAAACTGCTTACAACTAAACAAAATCAATGAACATTTCTTCGTGGAAACAAAACATTTTTCTTATTAAATCTTCTTGAATGATTTCCTAAAAGCTAGTTAATATCAATTTTTGATCCAGAGCTTACGCGTTGATAATTTTGTAATATTAACATTGTCACAATCACAATTTTTAGAGAAATATAAATGGGAAATATTTTTTTAAAGGATGGGTATTAAAGTTTTATACAATTTCATTTTTCGCTTAAAGTACTTATGACGTTTACTGATAACACCATATTCCGATACAATATTTAATTATTATTATTATTATTATTATTATTATTATTATTATACCATTGAGCCATTTCCCTTTCGGGGTAGTAGTAGTAGATAGATAGTACTTGCTCGGTTGGGAAATAGTAAATAGGTATATAGGTATAAAGTAGGTAATTTATAATAATTGTCATAGCTAGCTATTTTATAAATGATTTTATGTAATTATACATTTCATACTTTTTTCTCTTCGACAGGAGTGCTTTATGTCATGTTCACCAACGCCAATATCAGGGCAGTATTGAATGAAGACGATAAAAGAAGCTGCCTTTTTCCACGTAACAATGTGGAATTTGTGATTTTTTAAAACAATTTATTGATAAAAGTTATAACTTTGATGTAACATGAACATCAAATATTAATATCAACAAGAGTTCAAGAAGCTTTATTGAGAAAAATTATTTTTTCGACGACGAAATGTTCATTTGTGCTTTTTATACTATTTGTTATCAATAATAATCATTGTTAAATTTTCGCCTAACTTTATTCCTGCAATAACAATTATGATGTACTTTTATAACAGTTGAAGTAAAAAAAGCACTTAACCAATTAAAAAATATCTACAGTTGCGTATTTATTTAATAAATTGCTTATAACAATTGTTAACTTAAATAATATACTAAAATCTTATATAAATTTCAGTATTAAATTGATTCCATTATAACTTATTGGAAAAAACTTATATTCTCACCAATATACGTCCCTTTCGGGAATATGTTAATTATATTTGTTATGAACGATTAACATAATAAAATAAATTAACATAATAATTAACTTATAGATTCAAATAATAATTATGGATGTTTATATATATATATATATAAATTATGATCAACAGCGAGTTTGTTTAAATAATTGTCTTTTAGATCAAAATATATTGTTGCGCAAAAAATTAAATTGAAAAATCAAAGAATTTGAGGGCCTAAAAATTTTATTGCGCAAAATCGAGTATGCAAAAGATGCAACTCGCTATTACGCGACTATTAACTCTATTTCCCCGATTTCCTTAATTAAAAATGGAATAAGAAGCCGTAAAAATATGTCCTCTGCATGAAAATTGATTCATCTGATCAACGAACTCCCATTTCGCGAAGAAAAGGAGATTTTTACATTGCTAAAATTTTCCATGTTTCTCGAGTTCGCGATTTTTTACCTTGAGTACTTCGCGGGTATGGTCAGTCCGAAGAGTTATTTTCATCAAGGCCGGCCGTCTCTCGCAATCTTCCCCCTCATCTCACTCCACCGCTCTTTTTACCCTCTCCGTATTTCACTTCTCAACTCCCCCGCACTCTCTTATCCCTCACTTTAACCCTCTCTCCTTCCCACTTTTTTCAACAAATATGAGTCCATCTTTCTCACACTTACCGGTCTTTCAAAGACACAAGGCTCACGCACGAATAAAATCAGAGATTGACGAAAATCTCCTCTCCCCTTTTCCTGCTGCTCCTCTATTCGTGGCCGCGGAAGCCAATTCGCGTCTCTTGGAATCACAAATCCGAGTATTAGTCCATCTCCCTCTTGTCTAAGTCCTCCGTCTTCTTCTGGCCCCCAAAGTCTAGGTCTGGTGTCTCTTTTTCTTTTGAAACCTCGCCTATACGAAACGAGCAAACATAACTTGTGCCATGAAGCCGCCATCGCTGTATATTGGCAAAGCCGGTCCGCCAATTTTAGATGCTTTTCGCTCTCCTTTTTTTTCGTTTTCCCTCTTTTCCCTTTTCTTACCAGTCCCGTTGCAGTCGTAGA
Source organism: Andricus quercusramuli (assembly GCA_932178445.1). Taxonomy (NCBI): domain Eukaryota; kingdom Metazoa; phylum Arthropoda; class Insecta; order Hymenoptera; family Cynipidae; genus Andricus; species Andricus quercusramuli. The sequence goes on from CAKNXH010002424.1 coordinate 185,862, forward strand.
GACTGCCGTTTTATTTCTTCGTACGCTGTACGACTACGTATTTTTAGGCGTTCTAGAAAACGCTACCTTCTGCAAGTAAACCGGCGAACGACGCCGGTTTCAGCTTTTTCCGGGTCTTGGCAGTGATGCCGATAAACCACGATCTTTGACATAGGGCATCCTGTCATTGACTCGCGTTCACTCACACCCGAATGAGTCACTTTTTGTCAAAGTTGGATCCTCGTGGGAATTTTCTTGGGAAGCGGAATTTTCATTTTGATTTGAGATTTTATACATTTAAGTATCAATTTACCCTGCAAATCATATTTTTATGAATGGAAATTGTATTCAAGTTGGTGCTAATCGAAACTTGAAAGTACACATCTTGAAAACAACTTTAAATGAAATTTAAAGTTTTATTTATAAATTTTTGTATCGCAGCAAAAACACTAAGGGCGAAAAAACTCTGCCAGATACCTGCATTAAACTTAATATGTTAGTTATTTATGACGAAGATGATAAAAGTTGTGAATCAAAAAAAAATAATCCAAGTACGAATAGTAGAAAACTTATAAATAGAAGTATTTTTTAATAAGAGGAATTAGTTTATTGAATTAGTTCAGGAGCGTTCATATATTACGTAACATTAAATATATAGTATATATTTATATATATATATATATATATATATATATATATATGTGTATATTATATAATTATATATTATGTATTTCATATCAATCTATTAGTTTCGTTATAGTCTGTTGTGTAGAAAAAAGTATCATTTCAAGTCTAGTTTTCGGTATTGAAACAGTTCTCCAAAAATATAGTCTCGAGTGGCTCTTTTCTAATGCATTTTTCATTTCTAATGCACTTTTTTTCTTTTTCTCTTAAGCATGAAGTTGCAAGAAATTAAAACAATTGCCCTGTGCATTATTTTATTTCGCTAGTACGTACCCCTTTTCATTATGAAGTTAGTAAAGTAAAATAGCACAAACGATGGCTTCAAAAAAAGACGATTTGGTATTATAACAGGACGCTAAAAAAATTATGCTCGAATAAAATGGAACCATAGTTTTTACAGTGTACTAGAAGTCCGTCCGAAAATTTTGTAAAAGATGAAAATTAACAGAGTGACTACGATTTGATAAAAAAATGAAGACCCGTCTTTCCCCTCTAGAAGAAAACGACACTTATATTTTTTGCAAATTTTTGTATTGAATTTGGTCTTTTATAAGAAAGAAATCCATTGAGTTTTAGGCGGGCTTTACCATTTTTTGTGGCTTAGAGAACTTCTTCTCGGTACATAATTTTTTAATTATTCTCGTAAACAATGCAAGATTCAAACTAGCTGTGAATTTGATCTCGAGTGTTTCTACTTTATTTGTATTTATAATTATATGGTGCTCATTCCGCGAGCACTTTGCGTCTCGTTAGCAAATGTATTTGCTCCCTCATAGAGGAAGCATTAGCTATTTTTTTCAATAAAGTCTTCATTTTGCTCAATTTGAAAATAGAATTTTACAAGAAATACAAAATTACAAAACAATACTAAAATTTTTGTAATGCAAAGACAAATCAGACAAATCAAATTTTGTATTCGAAATGATAATTTTTCGAGCTGGAAAAGGGAAGAGAAAAATTCTGTCGCATCCTATCCCTTTACCAGCTTTATGATTTCTTTACAAAAATGGTACGAATTACTCTATTTGAACATTTATGATGAAAAAGTCTTTTCTCTTCATACGTCAACTTTAAATTATGTCCATGAAAAAATTTTTTTTGTTTGAAACAGATGACTCAAATATTATAAATGAGCATACCTTCCTTAATCTTCAATAAAGTGTGTATGCATAAATTTTGAATTATGTTAGTGAAAAAAGTTTTACTATAGAAAACCGTGTTTTTAAATATTATGCATTACCATAGCTTTCTTACTCTTCAATCAAATGTATCAATGTCATAGGTCAATCGATTCACCTTGAATCAACACAACTTTTCTATTCTCGCATCAACTTAAATTATGAAAATCAAAAAATTTTTACTATAAAGAACGATTCAAAGTTTTACTATAGAAAACCGTATTTTCAAATATTATGCATCACCATAGCTTCCTTACTCTTCAATAATAGTTATTTGTGATACAAGTGCGTAAAATAGGTGATTGTGTGCTAGTATGAATTTTGAAGCATAAGCTGGAGGCTCGAAGCATGAGTCGGTGGTAGTACTAAAAAATCTGAACAATTTTTTAAACGATTTCTTTGATAGAAAGAAAACTGTCAGAATTATAGCATTTTTAAAGTAGAAAAAACTAACGGAAATCAACATTTCAAACCAAACAACGCACGATATGAAAAAAAGTCAGGGACAAAAAAAACGTTGCTTTTTGCAAGCCCTACAAGATTATCATAACAACTTTTTTAATTTCCTTGAAAAAGCAAAAATTCAAATTTGGACCCTGTGGAACATATAAAAAATAAAATAAAAATTCCATTCTGCTTTCAAACTATGCAAAATACAAGATAAAATGATTGAACAAAACAAAACGCGTAGTTTTTGTTTAATCGTGAAAAATGGCATTACAAAATAAGCAAAAAATCAAATTTTTACATTCTCAGCCTAATGAGAAGGAACTGGTTTTATGCAAAAAAAAAAGTTAATATAGTTTTCTATGAATAAAGCAAACACTGTTTGACCAGAAACGGAATTTTCGATTTCTTGGTAGCATTTTCAGTAAGTTAAACCAAAACTGTTTCTTAAGCAATTAAGCGTTTTTCTGTGGACTTCATGGAACTGTGTGGGTATTGTAATGAGAATGTGTTCCTTAAGGCCGATAGAGCCTTAAATAAATAAGCTCCCTTTAATCTAAAAGAAGAACAAATTTATTAATCACTTCAAACGAAGATATTTTGTCTATTTTATAATATTTCTAAGTAAAATTCTTCTTTTATCTAAGCCGAGAACGATCTGCGCAACCCGAAAAAAGCTGAGCGCGAAACGCGAGCTACAACAACCTCGCGCCCTAGGCGCTCTCAAACTTGCAGATTTTTTTTCTCAAATCAGGCAAATACATCCCATTTAATTTTCCCCAAGAAGCAACATATTCCGTTGTTCAGAGATTCTGTAAGAAGTATAGAACCTGTATGATTTCGAATTGATTTGAAACAGAGGTATAATTGATTGTAACCAGTTTTTATTTACGTTAAGTTTTAAAAAAAATGGTGAGTGATTTTTAATTTGATTCAAAAATAATTTAAAATTGATGAATTTTAATTAGTAATTCTATTAATGAATTTTCTACTATTTGTACTTGGATTATTTTTATTTCACAACTTTTATTACCTTTAACATGAATAACAACTACTAGGATTCTTTATAATTTGGAAGCTCACAAATGTTAATTTCCATTTGTAAAAATCCTATTTTTATGATAAATTGACCGTTAAATGTATCAAATCCTAAATCGAAATTTCTGTGAAATATCAATTTATTTTGTTCACCAACCAAAAAAAAAATGTTCATTTAACTAATACATTGAACCAATTGCTATATAATTAAAGAACACTCCTATTAATGAATTTTTGACTATTCATACTCGGCTTTATTTTGTTATTTCACAACCACAAATACTTTAAACATAAAGAAATAAAATATTACAATTCATGCAAATACTTGGCAAAATTGTTTTTATGTGTAGAGTTTTTGTTAGAATTCCATTAATTTGTTTAGTATTAATGAAGTATCCACACGCAGTCGTAATTTTCTTTGACAGTATTGCAAGAAAGTTCTTAAAATCTACAGCCGACTTTTTCTTTAATTTTGGCATCTGCGGATTTCTCCAATTTTTAAGTAATATCATTCAAACTTACTGAATATTTATAAGCAATAATTTTATCTAGTAATTTACTAAAAACCGGTATAATTTAGTCTATTGTGGGTTTGTATCTGTATATTCTTAAAATTGCTAATTTTTTATATAAATACAAATCTAACTCTGATCACATTTTCCTGAAGAAGTGATCACAGAAATTTGAGAGGATTTCTCAATAGATACACCATTTTCAGGAGATTTCAACATTTTAGAAATGTTTAATGAATTGAATGTTTTTTTATAAATTTGGAAATATTCATTGTTGATCTGAAAATATTTCAAAAATTGACGAAACGTTTCAGGGACTCAAAAACATTTTTTGTTGGCATTTAAAAATCTCTGGCATTATATTAGTCCTTTAAATGGACTAATGTAGTATGTCCAGTTAGTTGGAATTATTTTAAAAGATCTCTAAAAAGTTGAATAAATATTAAAGAACAAGACATTTTAAAAATAGAATAAAAATAGACAATATTTTTTACACAATCACTTTCGTATGGAGACTACTTTGGCTGCATGTAGTATTTTCGTGTCTAGTGAAATAGGGCAGAGTTACACATTTCATAAAAAATTCTCGATTCTACATAATCAACCTCAGAAATAGTAGTAATTTCTAACTTTAAACTTTGTCATTAATTATATAAGGTTTGTATACATACTACTTGAAAAAATGTTCATAATATTCACTTTGATTTTGAAAAGAAATATCAAATCTCCCGTCTTTGGAACCCAGTTTCTTAAGACGGGCTTCTTTTAAAAACAACAAAAGTAATTTTATTTAATACCTGATATTGATCAATTTGATTCGCAGTACATTTTTTGAACATTTATGTACCTCGTTGGTGCATTATATGTGAAAAATACGTTTTAAAACGTAAAATAAGAGTTGAATAAAGCCAATTATGAAATGAGCATTTGAATAGGTAAAAAAAAGTAAACATTTCTAAATAGTTATAAAATTCCAAATATTATTTCGCTGAGAACAAGAAGTAATTGATATAAAGCGAAAAATCAATACCCGGTAAGAAGAGATGAATTCAAAAAAATTCAGAATATGAATTCACATTGATACGTGAATTTTCCTTCACTGAAAGTCCCACCAACGAGTAGAAAAAAAAGCAAAACCTATTCCTTTCAATCGACTTAGAAAAATGTAATGGAAGCATATTGGAAGGAATTAAAAAGTGGAGAAATGTCAAATAATGAATAGGAATTAATAGAATCACGTCTCTTTTAAGGCGCAATTGTGGATTGAAATAAATGCATTTTTTTTAATAAATAAGTGTTGTATTTGGGTAAATTATATGAACATTTTTTTATTAATCTACCGAACAGAAACATATTTTGACTGATTTGGTATGAAATCTGTATTGGAACACGCACTACTGCTGTGTAAATTTGCATGGATTGCACAGCCACACAAAAAAAAAGTATACGGAGTAAAAAAACGATTTTTTTATATCTAAAAAGTTATAGATATAAGAAAGTTACATCTATAACTTTGTAGTAATATTGATCCACCATAGTCGAATCAAAATTTTTTTTATTTGCTGCTTATCATTTTTTTTTATTTCGAATTTTTGGCTTAGGTTAAATTTTTGCAACTTGACTGCTAAACATCTGAATTCGTTTTTAGTATTCAGGAGAGGAGAGGACAGAGGAGATATTTAGTGGCCAACTTGCAAAAATTTAACCTAAACCATAAATTCGAAGTCAAATACAGAAAAAAAGTGGTAAGCAGAAAACGGTATAGATAAAGGATGAAAAGTTAAGACAATATAAGATATTATTAAAATCACTCCACCGTTATGGTAGACAAAAAATTGAAATTTCCAAACTTATATTCCACAAAAACGAATAGAAACTATGCAAGTGCAGATATTTTGTGGACATATTAGAAGAAATTGAAATATTCGAAAATAATAATAATAATAATAAATCTTTATTGAGTTCGTAACAAGAAGGATATGTACATGGCAGACAGAGTTAACATAAGAACCCAAAGGGCGAGGTGCAGCTTAAAGCTGCTTTCAAACCTAACCCTCAAATGTAGCATGTCAGAATGTAATTGAAAATAACCACAACAAAAAAATGAAATTTCCAAACTTATGTTGCACACGGAGGAATAGAAATCATGTAAGCGCACACATTTTGTGGACGGATTAGAAAGAATGAAATTAATCGAAAATACAGCATGTAAGTATGGAATCAAAAATAACCATGAGAGGTGTGTCTACTGCTCGCATTGAGAGGAATTAAAAAAAAAATTGAAAATATGTCGGCCTGCATAGAACACAACACAAGTGGCAATCGTTAAGGAAATAGAAAAGAATTGGTTTCGGAGATAAACCTATTCTTTCGTTGGGCACTTCTCCCGATGGAAAATTAGCACATTGAACAAAATTAAATAATGCTCACATTCAAAGTTTGAATTTCTGTTTTTGCCAGCTGTAAATAATTTTCATTTAATATTTCTGTTAATCTACTTGCATTGTTGAAAAGAGCACTTCGTAACTAAGTAGAAGGTTACTGAACATTTATCTAACTACGTTTTTGTTTAACATAATATATTTATATAAAAATATTGACGGGGCCCTTTTTAGGTACATTTTCCCTAAAAAAATATATCGAAAATTTTCAATGATACCTTTATTAAGATTAGCAAATGCCTAGAAGATTTGATCAAAAAATTACTACTCTAAGTTAATACATATACATATATGATCAATATAATGTTATTCAAATTCATAATATCTAATTTATGACAAGTAATCGCGGAAGTACTACTAGTAATATCTTTTGAATAAATTCTTCTACTAAAAAAACACATTGTGAATATTCAATATGAGAAATTGCTAATTTAGTAAAAAATTAAATGACGTTTTCCTGAGAAAAACATTCTAATTGAGCATAATAAAAATTAAATTAGAAATGTTCTGCAAAAAAAAAGATATTTTGAAATAATTTGTCACTCTATGTTTTCACAAATACAATCTTTCCTGTATGGTGGATTTCGTCTGACCAAAATTTGCCTTATCTACTGCATATACCAGGAATTTCTAGCATCCTCGAAACTCCATTTTCTTATCTTAAAAATGGAATCTCGAAGTACAATTAACTATTATCCGATACCGTCATGTATTTATGGAACAACTGTGTATCTCTAAAATGTATTTTTCATCAATTAAATACCGTTAATATCATGAAAAATATTGAATCAAGATTATTATAATAACTACATATAAAAAATGAAAAAATTAAACTATCAGGAATTACTTTTGGAATCAGGGGAAAGTTGAAATTAAAGTATGGATATAATCTGTTATTATTTTTGTTTTTATTTCTACAAATAATGTATTGCCTATCGTTACGACTGCACCACAGAATCGATTATTGTGATATTAGCAATGCAGTGTAGTTCTATCCCAGCATGTAATAATTTATTATACATGCGTGGACAATAATTAATAATTCTGCTCCAGAACGAGTCCTAGTGGAGCGAATCCTAGTTATCTCGCATATCCCACAACTTATTTTAACTACAATAAAGTAGATATTATCTTTTAGCTAAAGTATAAGTATTGCCCTTTCTGAATATACAGTTAAGCTTGTAATTAGTGCAAATTAAATCCTAACATAAATTCGAACACGAGCAAACCTCTGTTAATATTAAAATATAAAATATAATGAAAATTAAAATAAAAAGGTCTTTGTAACTGAAATATGAATGTCTATAAAGCGACTAAAATTTACGTAGAAAAATTAGGATGGAGTGGATAGAATGGTATTTTTTGATAGCTTTTAGTGTTACATGACTTGAATTTAAAAACACTTGGGTCAAAATGTACGTTTCTATCAGCAAAGTGATTCTCGACAGGCTTTGGCCATTTCCCGTCATTTCATTCGCATGCAAAACTATTGAATGGATGTGTAAAATCGCCAGTGCATATCCATCAAATATTTGGAAAACGAACACTCAGATTCTTTAAAAGTCATTTCATTAAAATGGATTTCGAAGATTGATGGACTGGAAAGGGTCGATAAATAACAGAGTGAGACACTTAGTGAAAAAATGCGTATAAAATTGAATGGATTGTGGAAACCTCCTCATCACATGTTTCGCGCGCGGCTCCAGGTTTGAGCGCGTCTAGAGCGCGCATCGGTCGGATCTCGCTCTTCGCGCTTGGTTTAATTGATAGTGTGATGCGTACACAGAAACTCACCTGCAATTATTATAAAGCTGACGAAACCTCTACTTTTATAAAAATTGGAAATTTCATTTACATTTTAAATTAAAAGGAAAATTAATTTACTTGAAGCTCTATCGGCCTTAAGCAACACATTCCCATTACAATACTCGCGCTTACCGCATGATTTCTTATAAGTATTTATGAAAATTTTTTGCTCTGGCTCTAGTTCATTATTAATGAAAATTACGCTTAATTGGTTAAACTAGAATAATATAGTATTTTAGTCTTTAATTCATTAGTAATTTTTTTATAAAAGAGGAATATTCGTCACTTATTCCATTATTTTATAAAATATATGCAGCACCTAGGATTCTAATTCTTACAAGATTTCGCTTCCAGAAAAGGCTTTTTTTCATACGTCACGTAGTTTGGCCGAAAGAAAAAAACGTAAGCTATATCAGAAAAAGGATTTAAAAAATGTTTTAGGACTTCTAAAAAGCAACAATTTGTATCTTGGACTTTTTTCATACATCGTATAGTTTGGCGAAAACGGAATTTTTTATTCAGAGGAAATCGTTATCACGATTAAAAACAAGTATAAGTCTTATGAGAACATGGTTTGAAGTTTAGTAGCTCTTTTCGAGATGAACAATTTTTCTTTTTAACATTTTTGTCGTATCTCTCACATTTTTTTTTGAAAAATGAAATTTTTATTTTAAATAACATGTTTTGCTATTAAAAAAAAAACTATGTATCTTGTAAAAAAAGGACCGTATTAGAATTTGTTGATCTTTTTGGGATGAACGACTTTTTGAATAATTTTCTTTTGTATCTTGCAAAGTTTGACCGGAAAATGTAATTTCTTAGAAGCATTTTTTACGGATAAAACATGAACTTTTGGTAAAAAATAGCTGGTTAACGAACTCGTCGTTTCTTTTAGGCTCTAAAAGAGTGTCCAAGCTCAATCCAATCTGATCAATCTTTCGAAAGTTATCGTGCCTATACACGATACAAAAGCCTTCGTAAAAATCGTTTTTTCTGACCGAGGAGGTCTCAAAAAGTGGAGATTTGATGAAAATCGACAGTCAAATTTTACATAAAACATAAACATTAGGATGGAACTGTAAAAAGTCGCTTGATTTTCACTTGTTTTCTATTATTTCACATATAGAAAGAGCGAAAATCAAGTGACGTTAAAAATTTAGGATAGAACCTTATATGGCTCTAGGGTCAGGAACTGTGCGACAAACATTGTTTCACATCTGATATTTTGCAAATATAGATATTTCAACCAACCAATCCAAGCGCTGCTTAACACCGGTGATCGAACGAGAAGCCTTAAACAATTCCATATGTACTCTTGGACATATGGAATACAATTTTCGTATCCTTTAGATGCTGATCCATTTACTCAAGAAGTTTTACACGTTGTAAAAGTGACAAAGTAAAACTTTTGAGTACCCGAGCGTTTTTTATTCCTACAAATTTTCTTTACTGAAGAACTGAAGTATAATCTCGAAATCTCAGTTATGCTAACGGTTAGTTACATTTAACGAAATCATATTCAGAAAGTGCCCAGAACCTTGAGTAAATATTGTTTTAATTTAGAATTCCATTTTCAACAAAAAAAAAATTCTGCAGCGAGATTTAAATTCTTGTTATGAGAGGAAACAGGAGCATGAGAATGGATGATTTTTGGATTAAAAAAAGTGGGATTCTATTTGCTCACTACAAACGAACTAACACGTATATACGTTTCCACATGTTTTCGGATGATTTTCTCCTCAATCCGTAGAGGACGGCTCGTCCCTTTGGGAGATGAGAGGGAATGAACCCGCGTTTAATGTAAATCGCACGCACGCTCGTATAGTACATACAGGTACAGTGAAGTGGATAGAGTAGGAGAATCAGGAGAGAAAGAGGGAAATATAAAAGGGATGGGTGGTCAGTGAAAAGGAGGGGTGAACAAGTTGTATGTATATGTAAATATGTGTGTACACCCGCATCTCTCTCCAGCTCTCTCTCTCTCTTTCTCTCTCTTCCTCACACTGTTTCCTTCTATCTCTCTCTTCCTCCCACGTTTGATCTCTTTGAGCCTCGCACAAATATACATCTTTCTCTCTCCTTTTTTTTCGTGTGGCCCTGACTTTCACGAACGCGCGAATTTTTTTTACTCTCTTACGCCCGCGGGACCGCCGAGTGATTTTTATAATCTGCTACTTGTTGCGCTCACCGGTACGGCCGGACGCTAACGGACGACGGCCCTCCCGTAAAAAAACCGGAAAATAGAGAAAAACAAGAGCGGGAAAACGTGTACTCCCTCTGTGTGTTACGGCTGCGTAGGTGGAGGGGACAAAAAGAAAAAGGCATCGCGGGACCAACCAGCAAACTATCCACGTTTATACGATCCCGTTGGCGCATCCCATGGGCGCCCGTACCAGCTTTTAGGATGTTATGTTCCCTCTGCTATACCATATTTTAATGCCTCGCTGGCATCGCTTTTTTCAGATCGTTCGCTGATGGGAGATTACCTAATTTATTTCGAAGCTTTGCAGTCGATTTTTCGCTTCAATTTTTATTTTTTAGGTTTATATCTAGAATTTAGGTTATTTAAAAATGTAGCTCGTATATTCGGCAAATGAAAATTGCCCCCCTCTCCATCTATGTAAATTTGTCAACTTGGTCATATTTCAAAATTTCGGGTCACCATGTTGAATCTCCACTTTTAATTATATAATTTTCTTATGAATCACACAGTTTGCTTTCGTATAAAAAAAAGAAAAAAATTATATTGTGTACTTTTTCATATTTATATAAAAAAAATTATTTCTTCTTCAATAAATTTAAAAAATGTAATATCAAGTCTAGTCTTGTGCATTTTTTTATTCACAAAAATTTACAATCTAATTTTACACAACAAAATTATTGAAACCACTTCAGAAATTTCACAATTACATTACAAGTTGTGAATGCCGTTGTAATAGACATTCCGATTTTATGTAAGAAAAATCTAGAGGGTTTTCTTTGTCTTCGAACAATACTAAGAATGATATTCCGAAATTCGTTTTGAAAAGTGATTTTCTAGCCTAATAAATTTCTTAATGGATGGCGTATGTGAGCTACAAAATGACTATAACTACCCATATATTTTAATTTTATGGACAGAAAACTATAAACCGAAATAATCATCATGTAATTTAGAATGCAAACTGATCATTATGAATGGTTTGTTAGGGGTGGTTATGTAGGTAAATCGCCCTTTTTATATTCTGTAAAAATACTGATTCTGAAAAAAGGTACCCCTATATACTTTTTCAAAAGTCTTCCAAAACTCTGAGTTATATATTTCACTAAAAACAGTACACTGTACGCATGCCAACATCGATATGGGTGACCACTAAATATTTTATTTAAATTCTGCCAAAAATCAGAGGACATTCTGACATCAAAAAGAACGCTTTGTATGTGTGGAATTTGTGAAGAAAATAAAGTCTTTCCTTGTACTACCCTAATGTATTATTCACTATGCACACATTTCAATAATTAACAAAATCGTTGAATCAGGGGGGCTGAAAAGGGTATTTTGGATTGTAAAAGTAATCCGAGGGGATAGAAAAGAGCATTGTGGACTATATTTGGAATGAGTCTGAAGGGGTGAAAAAGGGGTTTTTAGGATATTATTTATTGTTTATAGATAGTCCAAGCATGAAAATAATATAGACTAGCAATACCAGCAGATTACTTCACTTATTGACAAAACATAACCAAAATAAAGAATTGAAGTTTTATTTAACCCTCAAACGGCACACTAGTGCGAATTCGCACCAGCAAAAATTTCAAAGCGCTGATATTTTTTCTGAAACTATTTTCAAGGTCTCTCACCGCTACGTTAAATATGTCCATACACCCACAAATACATGACGCGTAAACAGATAGTCATCCGCCTGCGAGCAGCCGAGTGAGACACTGTAAAAGTTTCAAGTGGTGCAAATTCGCACTAGTGTGCCGTTAGAAGGTGCCAAGTCGTGTTTTATGAGAAATTGTAAAACGTTGTTTCTGTGCCTGAAACAAGATCTTTCATAAAAAGGTAAGTTAATTTGTTCATAAATATGTCTATAAACAAAAAGAAAGATTATAAACAATAATAAATAACATTTCATGAACCAGTGAAAATATTGCACGAAAAGCACAAAGTTTACAATTACTCGCTATTGTTAGACTTTAAATTGATGTGATGATATTTTTTCAACCATTTTTTTTTATATTAAGAATGGCGGAGTAAGGACGTCGTTACAGTTTGGGAAGTTCTACGACTGTTCTGCAGGCACTAGCAGAAGAGTCTGAAGACGATGTGCGTCGATCACAGAGCTTCTGTCTGCGTTGACTGCATTGGTCTTATTGAATAATGTTCAATGATGATTGTCATAAGAGTAGTAGTTTCACAATATAATAATGTTAATTTTTTCTAAAAATAGGTAGTAAAACTTTTTTCTTTTCTCTAAATATTCTATGTACTTTTAATCTTTCCTAACAAACCCTCACGTCACACATCACCGCCCTGACACACTTCACTGATCAATCTTTTTACCAATCAGTCACATGGAGAGCTTCCCAGAGTTATAATAAAATGAATTCTTTCAAACTTTGAAACAAAAAACACTATTTATGCAATAATATGCTTGTATACTGCAAAAATAACAATGTGTGCTGTCCTGCACTCGTGATATACTTCATACAAAAATACCGAAAATCTGACACATCTGGAAAAATACTTAATCTAATTTTATCGGATTGGCATATTTTTTTCATGACAGAACATCTATTTAAATGAAGAATCGCGTTAGTTACGTTTCAATACCTTCAATTTTGAAAAAATTATGTTTTTTTGTTGAAAATGTCTATTTTTCAAGAAAGCCTTTTTTTAATAACAATTTTGTGATGAGTTGATATAATTTTCGATAAATTCAAGTTGCCCCAACGGATTGGGCGAGAAATTTTACCCCAAAATCATATATTTATACGCAGATTTTTAAAATTATTTTCATATTAATATGTTCAGCTGAAATCACAAAATCCCAATTCGCACTAGTGTGCCGTTTACGTATGCTGGGTTGAAGTGTGCCGTTTGAGGGTTAAGACAGCTTCATACTTTGGCGAAGTGGCAAGGTTCTCAAGCCAGTAAAAAGCCAACGTGAAGAAACAAGAAAGAAAAAAGCTTCACACTTTATCACATGGATATCGCGTTGTCTTAAATTTGTGAATGTTTTGTTTTGAAAAATTGAGAAACCATTGATGTCAAAATTCAGACAATTGCAATGAAAAAGTTTTCAAAACTATTTTAATAATGCAACAATTAAGATTGCTTATTAAAAGCAACAATTTTTATTAAACATTAATTTCGCACATCGTCAAAATTTTATAATTATTCACATTCATTATAAAGGAGATTTATTTGGTTTCATGATGTCATTACATCAAATCAGTTTTTATAATTTAAAAAAAAAATCTGTAAGGCAGTCAATTTTTGCTTCCGGGTTCATTCCATCAAAACGAATAAATTTCATACTTAAGATAATGGTGTATTTCTAAAATGGAGAATTCGTTGTCTTTGACGTTAAACAAATTGAAAAATCGGTATATATCATAATTATATTTGGTCATATAGGCCTGATAAAGACAGTTATTGATTTGTCTCATCATAAAGAATACATTCAGTACTTATTGTATCGCTTTATTTATTAACATATCATAACTTCATTTGACAACATAGTATTTCTACATACATCAATCGATTCATCATGTGAGTATAAACAAGTTTGAAACCTTCATTCATTTTTAAATTATCATATTCCATATCTTATATCATATCATATCATATCATATCATAACGCCGATTCCATACTTCGATAAAACCTGAGGAACAAACGAAAAATTAAAAACTTTAAAACATTTTAAACACGAATATTTTTTCATGGAGAGAGCTATAAACATTCTATCAAATATTATCAACTAATTACCATCCCGTGTTTAAGAAATTCAGTTTGCAGGTTCAGGTAGTACTGCCAATACTGCGATTAAAATTCTTCGAAATTTTGAATTTCTCCAATTCTTTTTTTGTCTTTCTCACGATTTTTAATGAATCGACTGAAACTTTCTTGTTTAAAAAGGGCGTATGTAATTCAAACCTACGTTTTTATTTTTGAATATAATCAAAATTGCAACAAAATTCGCATCGAAAACGATTTCTGAGGAGAATAGAAATTCGAGAAAAAAAAATTATTCTTATCCGACCCGGCTCTAACCTTAATCAATAATGGGTATTATTTAGGACTTAACCAAAGCATTCGACACGGTAAATAGAAGTAAACTTTGGGAAGTCCTTAAAGAGTATGGAGTGAATGGAGGGCTCCTACAAGCAATAAAAACAATATATACAGGTAGTAAAGCGAGTGTAAGGGTAAATGGGAAAAAGAGTGAATGGTTCGATATTATGCAAGGCGTGAAACAAGGATGCGTTATGTCCTCGTGGCTTTTTATCATATTCATGGATAAGTGTCTTAGAACTGCCCTCTTCGACGAAAAAGGTGTAGATCTCGAAACCGTCAAGGTACGTGGGTTGGCTTTCGCGGATGACAAGATTGTTATGGCAGAATCAGTCGAAGACTTGCAAAGAATGTTGAATAAACTTAATACAAGCATGAAGAACATGGACCTCAAAATTAACGTGGATAAAACGAAAGTCATGGTGTTTGAGGGAAAAAGTGAGAAAACAATATGCAACATAGTTCTAAATGATGAGAAATTAGAACAAGTTGACAAGTACGTATATCTAGGTAGTCTATTCACTAACGACGGAAAAATAGATGGGGAATTAGATAGGCGCATAAATAAGGGTAAGCAGGTTATCGGTAGAGCAAGGTCCATCCTCACAAATAAAAACATATCAAAAAAAGCTAAAATGGCCATACATAACTCTATTTTCGTACCGACTGTACTATACGGTAGCGAGACATGGACCTGTCAAGAAAAAGACAGGAGTAAAATCAACGCGATCGGCATGAAACCTCTGCGCATAATATGCGGGAAAACACTGATGGACAAAGTACGAAACGAGACAATCCTCGAAGAATGTGGTACAGGGGAGACACTAGTTGACATATGGGAAAGAAATCAGCTAAGGTGGTTCGGACATCTTGAAAGAATGAAAGATGAACGACTGACCAAGCAAGTGTATAAAGGTAAAGTAAATGGCAAAATGCCCAGAGGTAGACCGCCGAAAGAATGGTTAGAATCTGTGAAAGAGACACTAATACGAAGAGACATAAGAAGCCATAGAAATACAAGAGCCTGCATGAAAAAATGCATGGACGTGAATGAAGCTAGAGTAGTATGCCAGGACAGAAATATGTGGCGACAAATAGTTTATAAACTGAGTGACAATAGAGTGAATGATACCTGAAACAAAGACCTTGGATACTAATGGGCCCAGGTGGGAACCATACATAATAATTTTGTGAGGCTCCTCACTTGGGGTGATCGCTAGAGAGATTGATCAGCAACCTGGGTCGGAGCAGTGTTGCGGAGTGAACGTGTAATTTATATAAATAACATGAGAACTCCAGATCAATCTAAAACATCTATACATAACACCTACATACCCATCCACCCTATACCCATATACCGATCAACCTCATACCTATATACCTATTCCACTACTTTCCAACCGAACAAGTCATGCCTACCCCGGAAGGGAAAAGGCTTAATGGTGTAATAATAATAAAACCCCTGAAAATTTCATAACGCTAGCTCCAGTTGTTTTACAGTAATCATAAAAAGATCATTAGTGACAAACACACACACACACGTATATTTTTTAAAACCCACATTTTCAGACTCCTAAGGTTGAATTATGTCAAGATATGTCGAAAAATGTAGTTCGAAAAATTTGCATTGTTAGATAGCTTCCTCTATGATCGAGGAAGCAATTAGTTAAATGAATTACTTTGTTTCTATTGAGTTGTTTCGGTAATTCTCGATTTATAATTTACATACTATATTGAATCTTGAAGCTACTTCAGTTCCTTAACAAATTTTGCAGAATGGCTGAAAGCCAATTGTTAATTATACAGTAATTTATTCAAAAAATGTTGAAAATTAGCATAAATTGATGGTAGAATTCCATTATTAACAACCAAAATTTGCAATGACATTTTTTTTATAAATTATCAACAATTGGGATATTTTGTAGCAAACATATTATTATATGATTTTTTTTAATTGTAACCTACAGGAGCGTATCCTTCCTCGCTTTATTTTCTTTTGTTTTTCGAATGTTTAACGGACATTTTCAAACCCCAAAAGAAAAACAGTCACTCTAACCATTTTTTTGTTCAAAGTTTTTATATTTTATTTCTTGAAGTTTCACTTCCTACTTTTGTGTTAATGGATGAAAACAAATTTTTGTTCTCATTTTTCGAGATTTTTAAGCAAATATTTAGAGTCGGCCGTTATTAAATATAAGTATCAAAATTGAGTACAGATAATTTAGAAAAACACATTTTATTTATATTCATGCTGGAATTCTCTTTCCAATGCTATAAAATTGTCAAAACATTAATATGTTAGTAACTGCTTAACTGAGATAAATGGCAATATGTCTTTAATTATGAAAGAAATAATATTTCAAACTACATATTAACAAGAAAAAATCATTTTCGATTCTTTGTACAAATTTCTTTGAAGATAAATTGATAAAATTATTAAATTTCGCATTAAAATATATACGTAACAACAATTTTCAATTCAACTTTACAATTATATTACAGAAAAAGTATTGATTTGCGGAAGACCGTTTTGTTTTAATATGAAGGCAAAACATGGACTTGAATTTATCCCTAAGCCAAAAAATCGGCTTAATTTGAGGCTATACAAAAACTATGAACCTTTTTGTGTATTTTTGTACTTCCTATTTTAATAATTGGAAATCCTAGTACAAGGAGTTTACCAAAATGTCTGTGACCTGATGTAGACTTTGACACGTAATACGATGTAATCTTGTGTAATCCATGGTGATCTTATATAATCCCATACATGTAATCTTTTATAATCCCTTGTAATCTTTTGAAATCCTATGTAATCTATGCAACTCCTTGTAATCACTGCAATATTGTGTAATCAAATGTGATCTCGTATACGCTCATATGTAAATTTGTGTAATTTCTTGTAACCTATTGCTATAATAATTGATAAACATTTTTAACTTTTCAAATCTCTACTGAACATGATATTGAACTTTTTTGCACTATATATGCACTTTACAAAATCAAACGATAATAAAAGTACTTAGAACAAAAATATTACTCAGTTGCTTTTTGTATTTTTATATGCCTAATGTACCTTGTATCAGTTTTGTTAAATTATTATTCTTATCCTTTTATACTTCTTCACTATGTAATTCTCAAATAAATCAGATTGTTGCATGAATCTCAAATAATATATTTTTTAAATACTGCATACTATTTTAAAAATATACTTTATTTCTGAGATAAAAAAATTTTAAAAAACGTATGAAAACCCTTATGCAAACAACATTAGGATCAGCAATGCCTTATTTTCCGCAAAAATTCAGAAACTATACTTTTTAAACATTAAAAAAAATTAACTTATATCAAAAAACTTTCCTCAAGTGATAAAATTCAGTTTTCAATGCTATTTCAATTTCGCAAGTAGAGAGAATATTTAAAAGTATGCAAGCAACAATTTGTGTTTTGCCGAAAATGGAACTTTTGAATTTAATCTTAATTGTTTGTTCAATCGAGTACAGAATTTGAGGAAGAAATTAAATATCAATTTTATTTTTATAATAATTTCGGGATGAATTTTTAAAATTTATTATATATACGACACAGTCCCTTATATTATGAGTGATTTTGATATCTCTTTATTCAGTTGCGTTATTAAATTTCGAACGGAATACAAAGGAATACAACTTTCTTTTATCTTTTTCCTTTATTCCTCCCTGACCTTCTTAATAATTCGAGTCAAAATATTTTAATCCCGAGTAATTTCTATAATCTTGTGTAATCTCAAATAAACTTATGCAATATCATTTAATCTGGCGTAATCCCATGTGATATTATGTAAGCGCATGTAATCTTGTACAAATATTAGAACCAATTTTGGGCTCTTAAGGAGCTGAAAGAAAACGGAACCCCTCTTGCTGGAAAGGAACTCAAAACGATGACATTTATTAAAAGAGATTCTAGTTGGACCTTCAAAAGAACCCAATTTTAACAGGAAATTTCTCCAAAGAACCTATTTTTCGCATTGCCCACTTCGACGTTGTATTCATTAAAGTACAAAATATCACCACAATTAAAATAGATATAATGACTTGATAGATATAATTTGCAGGTTACGTTGCAAACTTGTAGACATGAAGGCGTATTCATGTGCTTGATAAGTTGGGTATTTACCGAATTTGTCGGTACAGTCTGATTCAAATGTTCTCCAAAGGAACCCTTTCAGGTCTCTTTAGGTTTCTATTAGAGTTCCAGATCTAAGAGACACCAATATTTATTTGAGCCGCAACTCTATCATGAACACCCAGTTTTTTCTGTACTCATATAATCCTGTAATCTTGTAATATAGTGAACACGAAAAATCGAAGAGGTTAACCCCTCGTACTAGTAATTTCCGTGGCTTGTTTTCATTTAAAATTATAGTTACCACACAGAAGTTACTACATGAGGTGTAGTAACTTTTTTAGTAACTCAGTTAGATGTAACTTCTTACTACCCAACACTGACCCCAACTTTCATCTTCCCTCTTAATCCCTTGAATACATACTTCGTTTTTCATTCCACCTCATGCCAGTGACAATGACAAATGTCTGGGCAATCGAAATAAATTGTTCGTAATAACATAAAAAGATCGAGATGTGGACGAAGCGAGGAAAAATACAAAGCAGAGTACATAGGTTCGTATTACACGAACCGGCCAAGGAGCCTATGTAAATCCATCGACTTGAATCCACATAAGCCTCACGTATATAAACCGCGACTTGCTTACTGTTATACTGTAACGTATGAACTGCGAACTTCGAAGCAGCAGATATCGAGATTAAAAGAAATACCCGGTCCATTCCTCTCTGACCGAGGGAATATCCAGGAAGATGAAAAAAGGAATAAGAGGGAATAAAGACGAAAAATTAACTTCCTTTCGAACTTAAAAGCGTGTGTCTTTGTTCAACGTGTTGTGAATACTGTGTTTGTGAATACTGTGTTTGTGGGACTAAGGAGTGATTTACTTTCCCGCAAACCATCTCACCTTCTGCAACGAAACGGGAAGAACACGCAGAGAGGAAGCGTATAGAGAGAGAGGGTGACGGAGAGAAAGGCGGAGAGAGAGAGAGAGAGAGAGAGAGAGGAGCTGCATGACATAGAAGTGCTAAGTTTATGCATGAATTTTCCTTCTTTTTACCAAATATTGCATAACAAAGTTTAGTTTTAAGGTTATTTCTCAATTAAATATCTGGCACTGAGGAGGACCCCCATCCGTGGTCGAAACGTTTGCCAATTTAACTTTTAGGAAATGCGTAGTTTTTAATTAAATATATTAATAAGACCCTAATGCCAATACAAAGATTCTTCTTCACAAAAGACAGGAATATTGCAGAGGGGGAAACAAAAAGGGTGGCTAGGAAATTTGGGGGAGGAGGCTAAACTATGAGAATGGTGGGGGAAGCTTCGACACAGGCTAAAGATTAAAATAGAATATCCGAGTAACTTTCATTGGGCGGTAAAAAATCCCACAGAGTCGTACACAGCGGGGGACATCATGGCGCCCCTCTTTTCCTCCATAGACTCTCCTCCTCCCTCCCCCGCAACCGTGCTCTCGTGCCCTCGCAAGAGAAAGAGAACTCGCGAGGTCTAGGATGAGATCGGACTTTGCATGAAAGTCTGCCTCCACTGTTCGCAGGGTAAGAATTCTTAGTCTCGCGAATTTCTCAGAAAATATTATTTTAAATCAAGAATGAGTACTGTTCCGATTATTTAAACTGTCCATTTGATTTGATTGAATTATCAATTTCTATATATTTTATATAAGTTTGTCCAAAAATAAATTCATTTATGTGTACGTATGAATAAAGTTCATGATGGGGAACTGTATTGACCCTCTGGTATCACTGAAGAGAACTCCCACATGAGTCGAAACGTGTCTGATTAAAAAACACAGATTTTTTTTATTACTGGAACCTGAAGCCCATACAAAGAAATACCAACTCATATAAATAAAGTTATGCACTTTGCAAAAAAAAATTCTCACAGCAATTAAACTCTTCTTATGGGTAATAAGTTACGAAAAAGTAAATGCTTGGTAAATAATTTTGACATATACGGATTGCTTTTAGAGAAATAAGAAAAATCGAGCGGAAAAAAATTAATTTATAATTTATAAGAGAATAATATGTTCAATGTTTTTTTTTCAATAATATCTTTGATGTCTTAAATTGGATATTATAGAATCTCTTCTATTAATTATTATTTATGTTTACTGTGATTGTGCAATCATAAGTCTTCGACTCCGCGTGAAGTAACAGTAAATGCATTCATAATTGTTGAATGGCAATTGTACCCAATATACATTGTCATATAATCACCTACAACTACTTGTACAATATAATAACAAAAAGTATCATAATAACGGAATCTCATAATAATTTTATTATTCTAATTGCATAATGTCACAGTTTTTCCTCAGATCGTGAAAAGACTCTTTTCATTTTTATAACTATACAAGTTTTATTATGATGCCACATTGTCATTATATTGATCGCAGCTGCATCGATATTCATGGAAGTCTTTGTACATTTCATAGGTACTTTTCTATATCTTTTATGGTAAAATAAAACCTTTTCTAAAGAAAATTATAATGTAAACGTTCCTTTGCCGTAAAGTAAGTAAAATGTTTAATATATCTTACTTTTAACATATTATTATCAGTATATGATTTTTATCTTTAATATACATGCATACAAGAAATTCAGCCTGAAAAGGTAAACAAATTAAGGAAAAAGAGTTCAAATATCGAATTACGTATTATTTCTTAAATTAGAAGTACCAGTGCATAATTTTAGTGATTTTATCTAAATATTGAGGAAAATTATAATATTCGTAATGAAAGAAGTATAAATAAAGATAGACATATAAGCATGTCTTTTAATGGATCATGTTATACCGTTGGAATGGATTATTAACTCGTAATTTGCATGGGAATTCATCCATCAAATCTCATTTATAGAGATTTAAAGGCTCAGCATGAAGGATCAATTCGATGTAAAATTAGTGTAATTTTATGGTAATGATCTATCAATCAATCCAAATTATAACTCTCCTAGATATAGCCCTCACTGGGAGGACTGTATAGTGTCAAAAGAAATGTTTTTTTTTTAATTCAACGAAGTTTGCGGATGAAATGTTCACAGACTGTCCCTTATTCTCATATATACATCTTTTCAGTAATAGTTTCACACTTATTGTTTTTTCTTTCTTTATCCGTAACTTCTTATCCTCTTCTTGTACATATCTTGTCTGCTTTTGTCTCCATAACTACAGGCAACTGAATTTTTCAATTTTTTGTTTTCCTCCTTTTATTCCTTTCTTTGTCCTTAAAGTCATATATTGTATGACTACATGACTCAAACTTTCTCTTTTTTCCTTATTCTTTCTTGACCTCCGTCATAATTCGATTCAAATAATTATAAAATCGACTACATGACCGTCTTCAAAATCTCGTCTAAAAAAGTATAGACCATATTTTACTCTAGTATCCCTACAACCACTTTCGCAGGAACTTTTGGTTGGACGAAGAACATCATTTCCAAAGGAATACAACTTTGTTTGCACTTTTTCCCTTATTCATCCCTGACCTTCCTAATAATTCGATTTAAACAAGTACAAAATCGTCTCATAGGTACAGAAAAAACTAATTGCCAAGGAGTCTTCTTTTCTACTAATCTTTCTATGTTTTATTTTTCTTCCTTGTTTCAACATTCCTCTGTTTCTTTATTCCTTCTCCGTTTCTTTCTTTTCTCCCCTCCTTTACTTTATTAACCCGTCCCAGAGAGAAATTCACTACTGGCGCTGTAGTACGCCAGTACGCCAGTACGCGAATAATAATGACACAGTACCGTTCCCACTACTTGCCTGGTATTACCTTAGTAGTTATCTAGTAGTAGGCCAGTACAAAAATTAGTTATCTTTAGTGGTTTTACTAATACCAGGCCAGTACTGCCATCTTCACCTGGATTCACTTAATTCTTTGTTAGTAAAAAGGAAGAAAGACTTAAAAAGGTCCTCAGAATGACTTTTTCCTGAAATTCACACCCTAAAAAGAGTTATTAGCCAGAGGATAATTTCTTGGTAAATATTTCCATACTCGGAGAAGATCTCGCTCGCAAACGCGAGTTCGCATCTCTAGGCATAAAACAGCGTTGGCGGAGAGAGCATACACCATACAGTCATACACCATACAGCCATACCGTAACTCGTTCACTCTTTCCCCTCCCCCTCAGTTTAATCCTCTCTTTCTTAACCTCCCTCTCAGTTGCACTCTCTCGCGCGCTGGACCGGCATCTCCACACCAATGAGTGACGTAGCGAGAGCCAAGAGCTCAAACATTATACACTCGCCCGCGCATGCGCCCCAACGACCTCCTAGCAGCCAGCGAATTTGCCCTCCCCGCCAAAGGTGCATGCATGCATTCTATGCGGCGTGCACCGCATTAGATGCATTTCTAAGTCGCGCCGCAATAAATCGCATAAATATCGAACGCCTAGCGCTCGCGCGCGCGCGCCTCCTGCGTACGAAAAAGATACCGTGTTCTCCATCAATCTCGTTGTCGCGTGTCATCGTGTCTTTCACCTTTTCTCCCTTTTTCTCTCATTCGTGTCCCAGTGCCGATTCCATACTTCGATAAAACCTGAGGAAGAAACCTCGAAGAAAAGGCAGAAAGGCAAGAAACAAGAAAGGATAGAAAGGTCGAAAAAACCAAGAAGGAAGAATATCAGGAAAGAAAGAGTGTGAAAAGGTGCAAAAAGACAAAAGGAGGGATAAAATAAATAAACTCACTACGAAAAGCACGTGAGTAGTAACAGAATAGTCGTGAAATTCTATCAAGAAATCTCCAATTTTTGTTCATTTGAAACAAGTGAAAATTCGCGCGAATATTGAAGTGCACGTGCGAGTGGATTTGGTGGGAAAAGGGGGTTGATCAACTCGGGAGGGGGGAGTGTTGAATGACGATATCGTGAGTATAAGCAAGGGAGGGGAGAAGAGAGAGAGATATATATAGGGTCAAAAAAAGGAGAGTAAAATAGAAGAAGAAAAGAGGGGAGGTGAAAAATCAAGGAAAGGAAGAAAGGAGGAAGAAAGTTCGATGAGGACCAAGTTTGCAGATCGAGCCACCAAGAGGTGCTGGCGCCCCCCACCCCCTGGAAGAACTCGCCTTTTTTCCTCCCCAGCTCGCGATTACGATTCCCGAAACCGATTTCTAAAGCTAGAAGATTTTTCCGGTGCTATTGGATGCAAGATTTCCTTGAGGAGTTAAGATTTTCCGAAGAGATTCTTCCGACGGAAACGTTAGAGTCAGTGAGTGTGTTGAGTTTCATTTCTTATGGACCATGAAGAGGATTGGGGACTGTTGACGGAAAGGATTTTTCTGATTAAAAAAGGTGAGCATTTATTGAGGATTCCTGTACTTTTTACATTTTTATTTTTACACTAATTGCTGATGCTGGATTTAATTGCTTAGCTGAAGACTGAACTGCTTTTTACTATTTTCTTGCTATTTTACTACTCGGAAAAAATACCATTCGGGACAGAATTTATATTTTGAGAGACTATTTAGAAATTTTTGAAACACTGAAAGATTAGGTGTTCTTTCGTTGTTGAGATTTTGAAATCCATACAAAAGATTATTTTAAAACTTCACAAAAATGTTGGAGAAACTGTCATTTAATAATATTGTCTTTTTCAATGAAGAAATTATTTTATTAATTTTAAGAGCCTCTAAAATTGAC
Organism: Andricus quercusramuli; assembly: GCA_932178445.1. Classification (NCBI taxonomy): domain Eukaryota; kingdom Metazoa; phylum Arthropoda; class Insecta; order Hymenoptera; family Cynipidae; genus Andricus; species Andricus quercusramuli. The sequence continues at coordinate 209,983 of CAKNXH010002424.1, forward strand.
AATGATTTTCTGACTATAATAATATTTTAATGGATTATAAAAAATAGATTATTTCGCAAAGATTCTTCACGTAGAATAAAGTGAATGAATTAAGTAGTTACGTCTTATGTTGACTCGGACTACTTTGTTCAACAAGATAGATAATTAAGTGGGTAACAAAAAATCTGGTTCAAACCATTTTCCTGATTGCAATTCAAATCTGTGTAGGTACTCCAATTTCGAAAATTATACTACCATAGAGTAAATGCAATTATAATTTAATTACATCCTATTATAGCTTCCATTACAATAATATTCAAAACAAACACTGCCAGAAATTATAGTCAATGAACAAAAGGTTTGGCATATCCGATTAAAAGCCATTTCGACAAAGATGTACTTGAATTCTTTAATTCAATTATGACTTTTCTGCACACAAAATTGATACTTTTTACCTAAAATTTGTTAAGGATTTTTCTTCTACAGCGACGTTTCTGACATTTTATTTTCACTTTTTACGGTGTATAAATTCACACAAAAATGAACTATTTTTATTCTATAAATGCTCTTACAGGCTGATCGTGTAGACTAAAATTAAATATAATATTATAAAGTGCGGGTTAACAAATTTATTTATCTGTTACAAAAGAACACTTTAATCCACAAAAATTTGTGAATATTATTTATATAATAAAAAATATTTAATCTAATGAATTATCTTGTTTATTATCATAATAATTGCGAAATATTGTTCAATACAACTAAAGTTAGATACATCTTCAAATTGTGTCTTCTCGGACACATGAAATTTTTCAAGGTTTCTCGTACGATCACCGAAGTTAAGCAGCGCTTGGCTCAGTTCTCTACTTCTCTCGGATGGGTACCGCTGTGCTAGATGGCGTGTATATTTATCAGCTGTTAAACTGCCTTCACTCTCGAGATAACTCTAATACAAAATCAAGATAACAGCGTATTCTTTGATTAGTTTTTGAGACAAAATTTCTCAAAGTCCTTTTATCACATGAAATTGTTAGGAACCGAGATTGCAAATGTACCGATAAAAACTTTTTCGAATTATTGAGCAGCAGTTTCATTTGACTGTTTCGAAATTTGAAGATATTTTGAGACTGAACTTTTATATTGATTTTCTTCTATCTTTGTATCAACAGATATTATAGAGGATCAGAATTTCAAATTTGAATGACAATTTCTCGTTTGGTATTTTTTTCGAGGGCTTCTCTTGCGCATTTAACAACTATTAATATTCCTTGCTTGCAGAGTCCTGGCGAGTGTCGCTTTTGCCGCTAAAACCGCAAAGACGAAGCGCTGTGGAAGAATAAAGGAAAAATGCTCGGCGAACACCTACAACGCAGTCCCTTTCTCTCTGACTCTCTTTTTTCTTTCTCCTGCATTAAGCTTATTACTAAATAAAGAATGAAACCATTTTTAATCACGTTTCCTTTAATATTGAATATTTTCCATCTTAATGTCAAACCAGGATATCACCAGCATGTTCTAAATCAGAAAATCTTTGACGATTTGAATGAATAAAATGAAAATGAAGAAACCAAAGAGTGCATAAATCTCTTGACAAGTTTTTGGCAAGTAATTGCTCCTTGATATAGAATCTTTTAAATAGAACAAAAATATATTTAACTTATTATTTTTCAACAATTTCTTAGAATATTTTCCATACAATATATCAATATTATAGACAATATCTGTCTTTTTTTGTTATGCATTAAATTTCTTGTTACCTTTGGCTTATGGGGTTTCATTCTGTGAACCTAAATACATGCTCTAGTTTCCAGTTTCTATCTCTCTTCCGATGTTCTGTCTCACATATGTACGTACATAATCCTGCTATAACACGCACCACGCGCCAGTAATATCGGACACCGGTTGGCAATTATCTATATCGACTCTTATCGTCTGCTTCCTCGTCTTCCTCCTTTTGATCTTTCACTTCACTTTCTCTCGACGCCGTTTCTCTTGTTTATATTCAATTTTACGGACAGATAAATGACAGAAAATAATCATTTCAGTTGAGACATTTTGTATGAAATATTAACAAACCTGAAATAATCCCAATTTTTCTTTGTGAAGTAAATAGACAGTTTAAGCTACTGGAGAACGAGTATGTAACTTTCCCAAATCCCACATCCGACTTTTCGTTTTCCACTTTTCATCCACTTTTTCAACCACTTTTCACTTGAAATGTTATTATTGACTCTAATTTGCTTGATATATTTCACTAGTGAAGATGGGCATATTTTATAATTTTATTATAATAGGCATATGCGTGAAAATAAAAAAAAAATCAATTCTGAATTGAATGAAAAAAAGGGATTTTCAATAAGCATAAAATATCTCTTCTTTTCATATTAATTGCAACAAGTGTAACAATGATGATTTTCGAGATGAAGAACTACACTCTTATTTTATAATTATAATTTTTTGTTTGAGGGTATTTGGAATGACTACAAAGAACTTTACAAAAAGTTAAAGGATTTTATGGGATTTCAATAGCTATCCTATTTTTTTAACATTTTTTGATATTGCTATAAATTTCAAAGAATTACACTAGAATTATGGGTTTTCGTTGGATTCCAATAATTTAAAGAGATTTTTAAAGGATTTTTAAAGGATTTAAATAAATTGAACAGATTCCATAGGATTTGAAATATTTCAGGGTATTTTAAAAGATTCCAAGGAATTTGAAATATATTACAATAAACTTAAAGCATATCCAATATTTTGAAATTTTTTTGAGGATTCCAAGGAGTTGTCAATAGATGTTAATAACTTGAAGGCGTTTAAAAAAACGTTAGGTTATTTTTAAAGGTTACATGCATTTTTTTGAAATTTTAGATAAATTTAAGGAATTTCAACAGATCGAAATATTTTAGACTATTTACCAAAATTTCGAAAAGTTTTAAGAAAATAAATGATTTTAGGGTATTAAAACCCTTTTTATGCGGTTTTATAAAAATTCCTAGAATTTCACAAGATACATAACGATTTTGTAAGACTCATGAAGTTTTAGAATATTTTAAACGATTTCATGAGACGTTAAAAGGATTTTAATGAATTTGATCAGATTTCATTGATTTTAAGGGGTCTTAAATGCTCTGCGGGTATTTGAATACATTTTTCAGGATTTCAGGAAAATTTGGCAGATTTTAAAGACAATGAACTTTGAAACATAGTTTTATATTGAAAAAATAATAGGAAAAATCTGAAAAAATTCACGGTGGTGCCTTAAATATTTCTAAACAAATTATCGTTGAAGAAATTGCAGAATATAACAAATTGTTCGTTTTTTCTATAGAAATATAGAACTGTTCTATCTTCAGTTCTAATGAAGATAATGAAGTAATTTGAATTAGAGGTAGTTAGTTGAACTATTTGTAATTATTTACAATTTGAATGAAATATGTGCTTCTTTTTCTATTCGTGCAAACTGCGATATTTGAAGACAGTTTTTTGTACTGGAAAGCAAGTGTAATAAACCAGTGGGGTGACTTTTTTCATGGGATCATCCTCGTCTTTTTCGGAAGCACATTTTGAGGAAAGATGCGGACGACCCCATGAAAAAAGGCACCCCACTGGTTTTTTACACTTGCTATCCAGTATAGAAAACCATCTACAAATTTCGAAATTCGCACGAAGGAAAAGCGAAGCACATACTTGTTTCAAATTGTAAATAATTACAAATAGTTCGACTAACTACCTCTAATTCAAATCACTTTATGATCTTCATTAAAACTGAAGATAGTACAATTGTATATTTATGTACAAAAAACGAACAATTTGTTATATTCTGTAAATTTTTCAACGGCAATTTGTTCAGAAATGTTTAAGGTACCACCATGAATTTTTTCAGATTTTTTCCTATTATGTTTTCGAAAAAAAACTACGTTCCGAACTTCACTGTTTTTAAAAGCTGTCCAATTTTCCTACTTTTTAACAGATTTTCTGGTCTGTAAGCTATACAAAAATTTTTGGCATATTCGTTTCAGGCTCATTAACGTAAAACATTTTGATCTTTGAAATGTTCTTTCATTCATTGAGCTACCATTTTTTCTTCATTTAATTTTTGAAAGCCAATAAAACGCATTTCCGAAATTTGGCACTCAGGCCCGTATTCAGTGTGCCCCTTTAAATCTTGAAGTTGAGAAATTTATTCCCCCAAACACAAGCATATAATATTCCAGGGAAATGATATTGTCAACTTTTTAATTTTCACCTATATACTATCCTAAGTTATAAAATAATACGCTTTTCGATATGGCAATTTATTTCTAAGTTTACTCTTCAGCAAAAACTTTAATCGCCAAGGATTTTTGACTCTTTCAAGAAGAATCGAAGCAAATTTTTCAAATTTAAAATTTGGTATTATAGAATTATTTCTGACTTTCTTTCTAGTGTATTTCTGTGCTCAAAAATTACCTACATGCTCGACAAAATTTTAAAACTACAAGTAAAAAAAGTTCTATTGAATACTAATAGTTCATAATTCAATCTCGTAATGATGGACTTTTCAAAATTCAACTGTAACATGCGTCATGAATTTTCAAAAAATTACAGATGACAAGTTAAAAGTAGCAAATAGAAAGTGTAAAATAGAAAGTGGCAAGTATGAGAAGTGGTATTTGGGAAATTTACATAATCGACTCCCTGGAATCAACAACTAACAAAAACAAATTTGGTTTGAATATATTCCAAAAATACATTAAAAAAACCAAAAGTATTCCCTGTTTTTGGGTTGTTTGCAGAATCTCAGCTGCAGATAAAAAAGATGTATTTTTAAGTTAATTTAGTGTTTTTGCTTCCTCATAGAGGAAGCTTTGTAATGGTGACATTTTTCAAATTTTTTAAATTCATTTAATTGAACCCTCCCTAATTTAAAAATGTCTAATACAATGTTCTAAGCAATTGTCCGGATGTGTGTGTGTGTGGATGTGTGGATGTATGGATGTGTGGATGTGTGGATGTCACGCTTTTTTGTGAACACGATAACTAGAAAACGGTTGCAGATAAATTGATGAAATTTGGAGAGCTTATTTTCCTCACTAATATCTTGAAACTGACCGAAGGATTTCAAAAAATATTTAATGCATTTTTTTCTAGCACTCAATAATATTTTAAAAATCGGTTTTTCATAGCAAAACTTTTTTCATTCGCATAATTCAAAGTTGACGCAAGAATATAAAAGATGCCTTGGTTCGGGACGAATCGATTGACCTATAATATTAATACATTTTA